>JBBPCX010000040.1:26234442-26256164 GCA_037974365.1 Hydrocynus forskahlii | reverse complement strand
AATATACTTGTGTATATATATCAGGAGGCAACACTGATTTACAGTCTAGACTCTCTCAGTGACAATCAGTGTTGCTTCCTAAGTGGACAGTTTGATTTCACAGACGTGTGATTGACTTGAAGCTACATTGTGTTGTTTAAGTGTTCCCTTTATTTTTTTTTTAGCAGAATATATATATATAAAAGGAATCTTCTCCAGATTCAAGGCCTCCTCCTGTGCAAACCATACGCTGCGTTGCATCTCTGCAGGATGTATTCAGTGCAGAGACCGAGTGATATTTTTGCATGCCTTTTTATTTTTGCTCCCCCTGGTGCCTTGTCAAACCTTCACTCAGGAATGTATATATTAAAAAAAGTTATACAGATTTATGTCGTCTTCTTCCAGTCTCAAAGGCACAGAGGTACAGTCATTGTTTCATCCGGTTCTCTATGTGATCTGCAAAGCCATACGAGGAAAACTTCTTTGTATCCCACCAGTATGTAGACACCAGCTCAAGGTCTTCTGTGATGCTTGGCCTACCCACTAAAATCAAACGTCTGAGGAGAGCTTGCCGTCATTTCTCATGTGTTACTTTTTAATAAAATATTTAGCCTAACACTTAACATTAATAAAAGGCATTGTTAACACTGTGGGTATATTTAGCTTCGACGCTGAGCTTCACATGTATCAAAATGTCTTCTCTGCTATGAAGAGCAGGTTTGAAATGGTGGTTTGACAGTTTTCTTTTCAAAGCTGTCATTGGAGGTTTAAACGCCTGCAAGGTTGGAGTGCTGACAGCACAACAAGAGGGTGAAATGTACGGCCTTTAGTGGCACTGTCACTAATATTGGTTACTTTATGTTGTTTGTGCAACATGTACTGTTAGGTCGCAGCAGTGGATTTATTTATATTTGGATTTATGTATCATTTATATTCATATGTGAATAGAATTTTTTGCATGAATATACATTTAAATTGTGATGAATAAGGGTGGAGGCAAGCCGGAAGTACATGCAAATATATCCACAAATATGTATTATAAAAAACAAGAAACAAAAACACAAACATAAATGAGTGGTACTCCGTTAAACAAAACTAAGAACACAGATACACACCAAGGTTAAACTGACAAAGAAAAATACTAAAGGGAAAGACTGGTAGCCTAGTGGTTAGGGCGTTCGTCCTGCAATCAGGAAGTTGTCGGTTAAATTCTCTAGACTGCTAAGCACTTCTGAGGTACCGTGAGCAAGGTACTGTCCCCACACACTGCTCCCCGGGCGCTGTGTTCCTGGCTGCAGGCTGCTTGACTTGGTGAATGGGTTAAATGCAGAGGACAGAATTACAGAACGGTCACTTTACACTTTAAACTAAAGAGAGAAACTAGGAAATTAAAGACAAGCATGAAAACAGTATCTGCCAGGAACATTATAAACAGAGTCAGTAGAGAGAATACAGGATAACACACAATGAACCCACAAAGACAGCTGGGTTTTTGAAACAGTTGGGGTTTTATACTAACTGGGGAAACGAGAACACCATGGCAGGGGCGGAGACAGGGACTAGACACAGGTGATAACAAGGGGGCGGGGCTAAGACCAAAACAACAGACTCACATGGATACACAGACACATGGCTAAGATAACAACACAAACAACATATACAACAGCATAGACAAGAAAACAGGGACACAAGGGAAAAACCAAGACCAAAACCAAGAAATGGAAAAGCACAAGGAAATTTTTACATTAATGTAGAAAATGCTTGGTAAATTAGTTCAAATATATTTTCTCCATCACAGAGTAAAGACAGGCTTCTGAAGCAAACACACACACAAACACACACACATGCACAAACACACACACATGCACACACACACACATGCACACACACACATGCACACATACACACACACACACACACACACACACACAATCAGCCATTATGTGTGTGCGTGTAAAATAATATAAAACATAATAAAAATACGTTATGATACATGGTTATAATATAATATGTAATAGAATATATTTGTTGCCATATGACAACAGCATGTGTCAATGGAACTGCAATCTGCGATACGCTTTAATGAATAAAGGAAAGCAAAAGTAAAGTGGCCTCTTATAGCCACTTCTGAACACAGCACAGCACAGCACACAGTGTCGAACACTGTGAAATTCTTTCTCTGTATTTAAACCATTCACCAATTGAAGCAGTGGGCAGCCAGCAATGCAGCGCCCAGGGAGCAGTGTGTGAGGACGGTACCTTGCTCAAGGGTACCTCAGTGGTGCCACTGGCAGTCCTAGGATTTGAACCCACAGCCTTCTGATCGCAGGGGCAACTCCCTAATCTCCAGGCCAGTTCTGTTGTGAACACATGGGCTCATTTAACAATTTATGGTTATATCAACAATAATTTTCCTATCCATAAAACATGCAGCATGTACTTTAAGGGCCATAACTCAGAATAAAGCGCTTGTTTTTAGTCTTTAGTCCCACACCTGCAATCTTTAAATGCATTTAAGCAATCAATAATTTACAAAATGACATCTTTTAAATTGAAATTGCACTGGTGATCAGTTATTTATGTCATGTTTGTCACGACACTGAACAAATAACTTATACTTTATTCCAAAGCCAAACAAAGCTAGATCTGATGAAAACAACCAGCCAAAAAGAACATGGGCTAAATCAATTCAGCCTCAACATTACAAAAAAAAGCATTATTTGCATACTTTGATGCTTAAGTTTTATATTTGTTGAGGTACAGTTTAAAATGTGGAGATGTCCATAGGTGCATAGTTAATCTGTTAACTGACCAAAACAAACAAACCAAAAAAAAAAGCTCATTTGCATTAAAAATCAGTTTGAAAAGCTAGATGTACCCAAACTTTTAACGGTCAGTGTACCTCTCTACTAAGCTACAGTCATGCATACCACATACCGTCCAGTCTCTTTAATCTGCACTGCCCCAAATGGAGGCAGATTAGTTCCACATGTCTTGCTGGGTCTCTCTCCTGAAGCACGGGAAAAGTGTCTGGCTGCAGGCCCTCACCACTGATTGACATGTTTTTCCTTTCTGACAGCAGCTGACCAGATGCCAATGCCAGCAGGTTTGACCCGAACACACTTCCTCTACACACCGGGTCCGGGTCAGTCATGCCCAAGAAATGTGCTCTCTAATTCCATGAATTTGTCTCTCTGATAGAGTGCAAACACTGCGTGAGCTAAGGGTAATGTCATACACTCGTTTAAAGCAGGGGGTTGCTTTTAATGGAAAGATACAGGTCACACTGCGACTCATTTATACTTAACACAGAAAAAAACTGCTTACAAGACTCTAATAGACCATAATAGTATATGGTTATTTCTATGAAAAACCATGCTATATTCGACAGTGAAAATATGCACACATCCTCTACAGGAAAGGTTTTCCTGCCATTTGCTTAGTTTAAGTTTTGAAACATTTGAAAAAATAAAACATGAAATGTGATTTTTTTAATATAACTTTCACAAAGTTCACGTTTTTTGTTTTTAATTAACACATGTTAGAGTTTATGAATAAAAATGTGCAGAAGAATGATCTCTGTTGAGAATGTGTACGGATCTTACGGCAAAGTCAAAGTCAAATCAACAACATGTGACCAGTGAAAAACCTTTTGCATATTAATGCCCAATCATTAAAAAAGAAAATAATGCCTAATCATTTAAAAAGTGAGTACAGTACATAGACTCAATGTACTGACCAAGTACACAGTTTCTGCTTTTTTATTATTGGCATTAATATGTAAAAAATTGTTGATTATATATGTACTGTATATTTTATGTATAGATGTAGCAGAGTCCCACTTATGTTTCACTTTTTTGAATTTGTGACTTTCTTCCTGTTTCACTGGGGTATAAACATGAGGTGACACAAAGTCAGATCACTTACTCTTTTGACATAGTCATTTCTCAAGGTGGATGCTGGTCAGAGCCAAAACTATAAATGTCTTTTTATTTTGAGGAAATGTTGCACTAAAATCTGCTTTAAGAAAATGTGAGGTGAGAAATAAAGCTGTGAGGGTCTGAGCTTAATTTGCATTGGCTGAGTAGAACTGTACTACTTTACTGTAAAAAAGGATTTTGGGAGTGTTTTTCTAGTAAGCATGGCATTATGGACATCCAGTCTCAGGAGACCCATCCATCCATTATCTGAGCCACTTATTCAAATCAGGGTTACAGGGGGGCTCCAGCAGAATTGGGTGAAAGGTGGAGGAACACTCTGGACAGGTGGTCAGTCCATCACAGGGCAGACACACTCATGTGGACAAACCTGGGGGCGATTTAGCATCTCCAGTTCTTACCAGGAGATGGTAAATTAAAATGTGGTCCCAGTAAAGGTAAGATGTCCCAGCATATGCACCCAAATCCATACAAAAATGACCAAAAAATCCAGCTCCCAGTCTTAAACCCAACTGAAATTCTGTGGAGAGCTTTGTAGAACTGAGGAGAAGATTCCAAAATAGAGTACCCGGGAGGATTGGGAATGTAGAAATATTCTTCCTCTACACTACACACCTTCAGTATCTTTACGGCAACTCATCTACACTGAATGTTTTACCACCATGATATTGCTCACCAAAATATCATCACCTAATAAATGTGGTATAAATCAAGACCTGTCTCATTTTCCCTTTCTCTTTTTTTTTTAAGCACAAAGGTGAGAATGTGTCTCTGCTATTCGTCTCATGATATAGAAATGGGAGTGTGTGCATTATCCTTCATGACAGAATAAAGGATGTCTCAGTTTCAAGAGAGTGCCTCCGTATTTAGCCTGGGCGCTGCAGGTTTTCCTGTATGACTTTAATATTTAATATTTCCACCGAGATGCTCGCATGCCTCTTGATGGCAGCATCTCCCTTACCCACGATGCCTTGCTGTCTGGGCCCCACGGGTGGATGTGGCACTGTAGAGGAAGCGGATCTACACCGCCGGGGCAAAAAAGAAAAAAGAACAAACAGAAGCCGAGGAACGACAGAGGAAGCGGGAGAAAAGCAGGCACTGTCCGTTCCTGCTGATGCCGCACACTTTCCATCGCAGAAGATTAGAGCCCTGATTAGATAATCTAGACAAAAAGACAGATAAGAGATCTTGGTTCAGCCCATATTTAGGGGAGGGGACATACAGAAGACAGAAACATTCTAGTAAAAATGCACTGAATTTTGAATTGAAAAGGGTTGAATGTACTTGATTGCCTTTTAATTTGCTTACTTTCTTCACTGTATTAGTGTATTCAGAATCAAGAATCAGAAACCTTTATTGATCCTGGAGGAAACTGCTTATGTTCTGACTGCACAGACACACAGAGACACAGAGACAAGAACAATATAAAATATACAGTCAAAATAAATCCAATAAA
Organism: Hydrocynus forskahlii; assembly: GCA_037974365.1. Classification (NCBI taxonomy): domain Eukaryota; kingdom Metazoa; phylum Chordata; class Actinopteri; order Characiformes; family Alestidae; genus Hydrocynus; species Hydrocynus forskahlii. The sequence goes on along the minus strand of JBBPCX010000040.1, from coordinate 26,250,791 downwards.
AACCTCAATATGAAATACACTATGCTGTATACACAAATCACTTACAGATAAGTGAATTGCTAATAACAAAATGGTGGTTAGGAGTATGTTATGGCACATGGCAGAGATCAAAAGTGTATAAGTATTATTGACATAAGAAGTGATATTCATTTATTCATATGAAAATGATACTCAGATTCTAAGCATCATTTCTTCTCGCCCCGCAGAGAACACCTGGCTTGGAATTTTCTAAGGCAGAGAGCGATGCAGTGTGAGCAACAGATTGAAATGAAGGATGAGGTGTATCCCTACAGCATATTGTTCATGGTGGAATGGGGAAATCAAAAATCACACTGGTTCCGCTTTTAGGTACTATAGAAATTAGAACATTTTTCATGCGATGGTCTAGGAAAAATAACCCTTCAACCCCCACCCCCATCATTTGCAAAGCTCTAGCCACCTATTCCCTACGGAAATCTGAGCGAATAGTAAACCTATCAGTAATTTAGTTTAACTCTTAGGTCCACTCTTTATTGTGCCCGCTACTGCCACCTTAACGTCTCCATTCTTCCAGTCTTATGGTAGGACACTGATTCTGCCTGCTATTTTTCAGATTTTGGTTTTCTTTAGTCTTTTCTTGCACTGTAGTCAAAAACAAAACTCAGTGGAAATATATTAATTTCAGTGTTTAGTCGATTCGCAACCACTTGTGTCTATCTGTACTTTCCAAAATTTTGTAATAAAGGCCTCGCCCATGCTTGCACAATCTTGAGTCACATATTACTGTTTGTTTCTCATAGTGTGACTAGAATATCTACTTATGTCTATGTTCACTGTGCTAACGACAACATACACACAGATGGTGACTGTTATGTGGGTTTAGATAAAGCTATTCTGAGGCCCATTTCCATTATTTTCTTAAAATCAACTTCTTTCTCTACATTCATTACCAAATGTCTCACCTTCTACTGTACCTGCATTCATCCAATTTTACATATTTATTCTGAACCCTCTTCTGGAGGATTTAGCAAAAGGACTTCCAAATAATTTGATTATTTCTGATGTGATGGTGGTTTTGGTACTGAAATATGATCTGAAAATGTTGATTAAATAATAATGAGCATGAGATTTTGAAAATCTGTTGTATAAATCTTTTCTTTGGAGCATATCTGTAATGTATGCATATTTAAATAGGTAATGTCTCATTTATATGTTTCTGAACATTTAATGTAAATTAATATTTGTAAAAATACCAGTAGTCATCTGACAATGATTGATTCTTGTCTAATTGTTGCTACATTCCTGATTAAAGAGACTGTGAGTGTTCTGTGTGTTTCAGTAGTCTGGGTTCTTTTTAATCAAACTTATTCGAATTATTAGAATTTTCGTTAACGTTTTGTAACGTTTTGATGAGTGAAATGAAAAAGACATATTCAAGATTCTTGGTCATTACTGACCTTCTAGGTCACCACCATGTTAACGCCATATCCTTTTCACAGAAGTGTGCGTTCATGATGCTAAACTGATAATCATGAGTGTTTTACAGATTATTATTACTTGTTAACTACATTAGCCTTGTATCTCCAGTGCAGAACTCAATGAATTGTAAACACCAACTGTGTCTTGTCTGATCAACTATTTTCGGTGCAAGGGGTGAAAAGGTGTACATTTTTAACCCAAGCACTACTTTAAACACTCAGTGCACGGATTCTTCACGCCAGTCATGTGTGGAACAAATCTGGTGCTTCTTTTTTATTGATTAGTAGCCTAATACTTGCTTGAGGCAGACTGTACATCTGATGTGCAAGCTTTCTGGGGTAGACTCCAGATGAAAGTATGATTTTAGCCTGAGGCCAAACTAATAGATTTTTTCCACTACAGCATATTTATCTGTCTTTGAAATCCTTGTACTGCAATGAAAGCAATTTGGTCTTGCAGTCTGTTTGTAGCTGTTCTTTCTGGTCACCTGAAATGTGGGGACATCGAGTTTATTTTTTATATGTGTTTAATACAAATGTGCATGTTTTATGGGTCAGATGTTTAATGGAGATGTTCTGGTTTTAATTTGCAGTTTACCCAGGCACGTCCTTAATTTGCGTCGCGGACACTAGATTATGTTCTACTTCACTTTCTCTTGCTCGTCAAATGTTTATTTCTCTGGGTGGGAGAACATGACATAAAAATACAAACACAGTATATTGTACCATTGATTTATGAGTACAAAGCTAAAAATGGTAATAAAAAGCTAAACATGCCGTGTTGCATGAGGACAGCTTCAGTTACCCTCTAACAGCTCCTGTGTATCCCGTTTACCTACTTTTACCTCTGAAAAACTTGGTGACCTACTGTCTGTCTTTAATTCTTTCATTTTTAATACATGATTTCTGTATTTCTTATCATTATCTTAATCTGAATGAAATAATGAAATGATCATTCATCATAGACAAGGCAACTGGACCAAACCACTGAACATTTATACACAGGGGCTCACTGGAGGGGTGACAGAATACAAGACACCTTGCTGCTGGCACTGCATTTAAAACTAGCCTTTAATCAGTATTTCAAGATTTGAGCATTTGTGTTCATCACTCAGTAAGCATAAACATCCAACACAGCTGGCCACCTTGTTGTGATGTTGTGCCTGAAGCATTCACCATATGCTTTCAATGTTAGTTTCCATCCATTATTTAATCTAATCAGGGTCACTGTTTTAGGAGGAAAGCAGAGAAACACAGAACAGATCACCAGTTCATCACACTGCAGATACACACATAAGACCAATTTAGCATCTCCTGGCACGCAGGACTTTGTATCGTGGGAGAAAATTGTAACACCTGATGGAAACACATGCATACACAGGACAATGTTAGAACACAGAAAGGGTCCTCAGTCGGGGCCATCTTGCTGTGAGGCAGCAGCGCTATCCACTGCTCCACTATGGTACCTTAACACCAGCTTGGAAAAGAAAACTGCCAAATCAGCATGCAGAACCCCGCTCTTCACTTTTACTGAACATAAAACTGAGCCTTGAAGCAAAATATAGGATTAGGCAATAGCTTTTGTATTGTTTTCTTATGTCATTTAAAAGCAATACACAAGAACATCAGATTTTAGAAAGGCAGCAAAATGACTCTTAGGTTTCGGTGTGATTTACCTCATATAACACACTGAGGCTGCAAAAAGAATTGTTAAATGCTGACAAAACGTTAACTTTACCAAAAGTTACTTAGTGTCACATACTGGCTAGGTTCGTCTAGGCAGGAGGCACAAATGCAGACTTCCATGCTTTCTTGCTTTCTTTATGGATAATAAGTAGAAAATAAATGGCACGATGACCGAAATACAAACAGACATGGGAAAAACCTACACAAACACAAACCAGGGGAAGACTATCGGAGAATGGACAACTTAGGGAACACAAAGCAGGATTTTAAACCCAGACTAAACATAAAACACCTGTTACTAATCATTATCTCATCCCTGGCCAGCTGAGAGCTCAGGGATGAGGTCACACCCCCAGTCAACACAAAAGTCCCTTTTAAGTCTTAGGCAGCAGCGGCCTCTAGTGGCCGCTGACTGGGGATGTGACACTTCGGCCTAATTATCTTCTATTAAACACTCTGATCACTGAATGGAAGTGGGATCAGTTGGTCCTACTAGGGTCACAAAGCAGTTTCTCTATCAGCGAATAGACAGATGTGATTGGAAAACTTTTTTCCTGAGATCACTTGTCTGACGTGAACGCTAGCCTAGTCTAATTTATGGATCCACCATAACACCTCATGCTAGATACACTGCAACACCTTCACGCTATAGACGGCTGACACATGCGCTGTTAGATACTGCTGGATAATTGCACTCTGGTGATAAGTGCCTGCTTGTGTGGTATTTTTAAGCCCTCCCTAATATTAATGCCTGATTATTAGTGAGATGTGCATCACTTAGCACTTATGCTTTTAATAAAGAAGCTGGTGCCGAAGGGATTTAGGTTATCATCTTGCTAGATTTTTAGAAAAGCCGCTTTTCAAAGCCTTTCAACATTTCTTTCTCCTGCTGGACTAAAGAAATCTCTCTCTCTCTCTCTCTCTCTCTCTCGCTCTCTCTCTCTCTTTCCTCCTTTTCAAAGTGCCTTATGCTAATGGCTCCGCATTGCTCCGTCCATAAAGGCGACCTTCCCCTCTCACGGAGAAAGGCATAAAAGGTTCCTAGACCACAATCAGCATTGATTTGTGATCCATCATCGCTGCCATCACTCTGGAAGCCCCCCAATCAGACCTCATTGTCCTGCGGCTTCTCGAGCACCTGGTAGAAACGGCTCAAAGCATGGCCTGTCATGACTACTCAGCATGACCTTTGACCCCCAAGCCATTTCTGTCCGATGTAAGCATGTGTCAGATGACATTGAGCATATTCGGGGAAGGGCGGGGGTGGGGGGGGTGAGGTGAGCTGTCAAAGAGGGTTTGTCTCTTTGACTGTTTCGTTGTGACGTTTCTGTGTCAGAAGAATGCAGACAGAAACATTCTGGAAAATTGGTCTTAGTTTGGTGTGTGAGGAGACTTCTGTGTGATCTCCACAGATAAACATTGATAACAGAATGGGATGCACTGGAGCAGATGCATGTTACACCAAGGTCATCAAGCCCAGTGCCAAACATTAGCTAGAGGGGTTTATAAAGCCCCCCTAGCATGGAACAGTGGAGCTGAGTTCTCTGGTGTGATGGAGCTCCATCAGATACCTTTGAGGGGAGCTAATCACCCAACATCAGTACCGTACCTCACTAATGCTCTTGTGGTTGACTGAAACAAATCCTCACAACAATGTTCCAACATCTAGGGCAAAGCCTTCCTGGAAGAGTAGAAGCAGGAAAGAGGGAACTCCATATTAACCCTTAGAATGCAAGTGTCACGAATCAGCACTGGAGGTCAACAAATGTTAATTGTCATTATACGGCAAAGCAACTTTTTATATGGACGTTATATGGAAATGTGTTGATGCCTGAGGTGTCAGACATCATTATTTTTAGATATAGATGCTTAAAAAAAGTGCAATGCCTTAGAAACAACCACTTTTCACAAAAAAAACTTTCAATGTATGACATGCATGTAAGGAACATTTATAAAGTTTAAAGAACCTCCACATAATGTAAGAGTTCAAGAAAGACCCTTTCAGTTTGTATAGAACTTTTATAGTCTTTAGGCATGGTTCTTCATGCAGCCAAATGTTCATGGCTCTTTTATGGCCCCTTTTGAAAAGAACTGAATGTGTTCGCACAGCTTTGAATGTTGCTCAGCCAATCAGATTTTAGACAATTTTAAACAATTTTATTATTGTTTTATAATCAATATTACATTTGACTGTGTTTCCGCTAGCAGACTCTCTTCATCATTCATCATAATGTGAAATAAAGTGTAATTTTATAACTGTTATCCAAGAATCTATTATTTAAAGCTGAGACAAGAATACGGTGAACCCCCGCGAATTTGCAGTTCAGAGGTCAGTCATTCGTGGAAATTCGTGGGTTATAGCATTTTGGTGCTAAATTATTAAGAAAAAGATAATTTACTAATTTTGTAACATAAATATTAACGTAAATTCAGCTACATTTCCATATAAAATATACTATACATTTTTTTGGTACTGTCACAAAGAAAGCACGTCTTGGGATGGTGAAATACCGCTGTACTCGGAGGCGGGAGGTTTGAAAATAGCCAGTCCGAGAGTGTTATTCATTTCTCCTTGCTGCTTATTGGCTGCTCCCCTGTGACGCATCTCTGGCAGCTGCAGTCCCGCATTCCTGCATCAGAACAGCATCTAGAATGTTTTGCTGAGTGTTCTCCTGTTTTTCATTTTGTTCTTCTTAAAGCCCTGTATTTTTATTACTGTAAATTAAATGAATTTATTACTGTATTTACCTGCTTGCACCAAAGAAAATGACAGCGCACACCAAAGAAATAGCACATGCATGAATTTCAGTACAGTACAGGGGTAATATCTATATTTTACAGAGCACTGCGGGTGACAACAGTTCAATGTAAACTGTACAGTACGGATACTGGTTTATCTTTACATTTTTTAGGGGTAATGTATTAAGATGAGTTTAAGAGAGTTCAAAATTAAATTGAAGTGTTTTGGGAGCATGTTTGGGGGCATATTTATGGATTGCACTATAAAAATAGACATTTTCTCTCTTGGAATGTAACCCTTGCGAATTTCAGTTTATTGTACATCTTTTTTTTTTTTTTAACCTTTTTGGAGAAAGAAGTCAGCAGACCTTGAACTCCACTAAAGATCTTTGACAAGATTTAACAGGAGAAAAGGTGAAATGTCAGCTAAGGACTTTCTGCTGCTATGGATTAATGTGGATTCTATGATTCAAACTTGTAGAAAGTTGTAAATTATAGATATGATTAAGATTAGTCGTGAATATTCTAATTATGTAAATTTTACTGGAAAAGATGAAGATTAATTTAAATGTATTAAAAATGATATTAGGGCATTTTGGTTGATTCTTTACTATGTGTCTGCCTTCAATAAATTGTTTCTTATCTGTGTGATACAGTTTCATTTTCATATGGAACCATTTGTACTTTAAACTCTTAGGCCTTTTATAATTTATGCTCTTACAGTCAACATGAAATCAAAATTCTATGAGAAAAACATCTTGACTAATAAACTAATATCATTGTTTTTTCAATAGATTGAATGAAACTATGCTTTAGTTTTTTTTTATTTAATGCATAATTCAACATATCCGTTTAAAAGACAATGATATTAATATGTTAATCAATATTTTTTTATTTGGTATCTTTATTATTGTTAGCATGTTTAGGCCATACAAATACACTACCAGTGAAAAGTTTTTGCACACACCAAGATTTACTCCATTTGCACGTTACTTAGTTAATATTAGCCAAAATAACACTCAGTAACAAATCATTTTACAGCAGGTTCACCATCTGAATTCCTTTATTGGCCAGAAAATGACATTTTTTATTCATCACCACTGACCTACGAAAATCCGCCTAATATAATTATAATGTGGATCACCAGACAACTGTTAGATATTTAACGAGTTATTAAGTGATGAAACAGTGCATTTAAAGTTAAAGGACAGTCTAGGGTTTGAACTTTTGTTAGTGTATAATGATAATGACGACGACGATGATGATGACGATGATGATGATGATGATGATTATTGTAATTATTATTGTTGTTGTTGTTATTGTTATTATTGTTGCTGTTGTTATTTTTACAGTTATCGTTAGTAGTGTTAGTATTAGTATTTTTTCACCTTACTCTTAAATTTACTCTTCCAATAGCATAACTTACAAATTAGTTTCATTCTCATTACAGAATAATTCATTCTAGCTATTAAATAATGAGCCTGCAGTTTAAGAGGTTATATAAAGTGCTTGTCAGCACACTGAGTTTCCGACCACAAATGGAGACGAAGCTAAACCCCAGCAGTGGAGCTTGTCTCTGCACTTTTATCAGGTATGGTTAGACCCTGGAACAGTGTGTTTGTGAACTCGGTCTGCTTGGCAGTGCTCTATGAAAGGCTGTATGAAGGGCTCTGGCTCTAATAGGGGAGGGTAATTATGCCTTCCCACCGTAACTGTCTTCTCACTGCAGCCTTCAGCTGATCCGACCACAACAGCCCACAGCTCTGTCATCAAAACTAGGTGGGCAAAACATTAAAGCAAAGTGTGTGACATCAATTAGCCCAGCCAGCATAATGCATATTCGCCCTGTCTGAAGTTATACTGACACTAATTAGACCACTGTTTAATCATCTGAAAATCTGTGCAAAAACACAAACGCTGGAAGGAGGACAGAAACTCCTGTAGGTTTAACTTTCCTCAAGGAGGATTTGTTAGTTAGCCAGATAAGCAAAAACCAGAAAAACATTTATAGTGGACATCACACTTAGGGCCTGAATTATTCATTAGAAAGGGGTGTTTTATGTTAAACATATCTGACCAAGGTCTAAGATCATTCCACAGAATGTCTTTGTGAGTACTAGACCAGGCTAAGCTACAGCCACAGGCTACTGACGGTGGAATTTGTTTTGTATTTCTCATTTTGTTTAATAAACATATATACATTCACACAAAAATATGTAAATTATATAAATTCATAATTATATTTATAATATGATATGTAATATGTAATTATAGGACTGCAAATATAATATACATATATATTGTTGCATTATTATTTAATTGCTAATCATATTAGTTATTAGTCATTATTAACTATTAATACTGATATGTTTAATACCATTAGCTATGTTATTATTATTGTTATTTGATTTATTATTTATTATTATTGTTGTTGCTGCTGTTATTATCAATAGTCGTAGTTGTATAACACAGTGTTTATAATAACAATATTAACTACAACAACAATGCTACTACTACTATTACTACTACTAATAATAATAATAACATTAGTAATAATAATCATTGTTGTTGTTAATAGCAATAGTAGTAGTATAACATGTTTTTAAGAACAATAATAATAACTACAGCAACAATTATGCTACCACTACGATAATAATAATATTTGTGTAATAAAGATAACAACGATACTACTACTACTACTACTACTAATAATAATAATAAGAAGAAGAAGAAGAAGAAGAAGAAGAATGACAACACAGTCATGATGATACTCCTACTATTATTACTAAATAATAACAATAGTAATAATAATCATTGTTGTTGCTAGTACAAATAGTATAACATGTTTATAATAACAATAATAACAGCAACAATGATGCTCCTACTACTACTAATAATAATGGTATTAATATAATAATGATACAACAGCACTAATAATGATAGAACTATGACTACTACTACTACTACTACTAACTACTACTACTAATAATAAAAATAATTATATAATAATAAGTATAATTATGATTATAAGAATAATGATAATAACAACAACAACAACAACAATAACAATTATTATTAATATTATTAATATTATTATTATCATCATTATTATTATCATCATTATTATTATTATCGGAGGTCTGTAATAAAAATGCCGCTTCAGTCTGCTGCTTTTTTGGATTCTTCGTTTCGCTCCTTTCGGTCGCCGTAGTGACGTCACAGCGTTCGGGCTCAGCACTCGCTCCCATGATGCAACAGCAAACAAAGGGGGTATCGGAGGACGGAGCAGAAAAAGTTTTAAACGCCTCAGATTTCCACCAAAAACCCCAATAAAGCCCAGATAACGGCTCCTGCAGGCTGAGGGGAGCCCTGAGGAGTGATACCCGCTCCTGCTGGGGGGAGGCAGGGTCTGTACAGGCGTGTTTATCTCAGGAGAGAGCTGGAGTAGCTGTTAGCTCGGGGGACAGTGTTCCTGAATTAAACAGAGTTAATGAGAAATAATCTCCTCTTTGGGTCTCAGCATGAGAGTCCACAGCTGACAGCGTCAGGGGACCACAGGTAATCTGCTTTTCACATTTATTCACCTCCTACTTCACTGCCAGGACGTGATAATCAGATGTTCTTGTTTTATTTGTCTGGTTTCTGCTGCTCTTCCTCAATAATAAGGCCTTAAACATCAGAATGCCAGTAGTTTTTTTTTACTGTTTTGACTCGGTTTACAGACAAAGAAACATAGTGGCTGTGCAATTCAAATAATTGGGTGTATTCAATGTAATAGTTGGTTTAATAAATAATGAGGAGTATTGAACGTATCTAGTTCCAGATTTAATTGAACCATTAACAGTATCTATGTTGTTTTGAATGGATTTGAGTTCTGATGGATCTTACATGTTTTCTTTTCTACATTTTCTCCCCCTCCAGGCATGCCAGGTGTGGCTAACTGTGTGTGACTAGCTATGAACAAGCATTCTGGTTTGCCTTCCCCTTTCTTGGAACGTTTTGCGTGAGTCATCCTCGTCCAAGATATTGGAGGGAATATTCAGGATGAAGAAAATTAGTCTCAAGACAATAAGAAAGTCGTTAAACATAAAAGGGAAGGAAGAGAAAGCTGTAGAGTATGCTGTATCCCAGCCAGACCTGTCTGCCAGTTTCCCTGCAGAAGATTCTCTTTATGCCGGCTGCTACGGCAAGGAGCCGTACGGCAGGGACTTGGATAGCGAAGAGGCAAAAGTGTCCAAAAGCCGTTCCAAAAGTGAGAGCCTCATGGGTACGCTGAAAAGGAGATTGTCGACGAAACAGAAACCAAAGGTCAAAGGGAGTTCGCCATCCGTGTGTTCCATAGATGATGACACATTCTCCTCGTCGTCCGCACCCATCACATTCGGTGACCTCAAATCACAGCATTCTTCCCGCTCAACGTCTCTCCGAAGCCACCATTACAGTCCCACGCCGTGGCCCCTCAGACCAACAAACTCTGAGGAGACCTGCATCAAAATGGATGCCAAGGTGAAGGCTCTGATCCATTCTTCGGGGTCCAGCCCGGTGTTTAATGGCATCCGGAAGGACTTCTTGGAACTCCAGAGAGACAGGCTGTTTGAAGAGTCCAGCAGTTCTTACAAAAGTTCAAACCCCCAGAATGGGGATGTGCATCTCGAGATGGATGATCATGTGCCTGTAGTGATTGGTCTCGCAGCTCAGGATTACATACAGTACACAATGCCTTTAGATGATGGACTATATGCTGAGGAGGGGTCGCGCTCTTTTTGTTTAGATGGCACCTCACCCATGGATGTGGTGCCTCAGACTGAAGGATGTTCTCATGTAGATGAGGAATCCATTGACCATGATCTTCTTTCGCCGGATATTTTTATGGAGCCCTCAGTCAACAGGCTTCTTTTGAACACTGCAAATGCCTTGTTACAAGGCTCCAGGCTTGAAGCCCCACTTTCCCCACTGCTACCTCGAGTTCCTGGGGGTCAACTGCCTAGGAGCTTTTCTGGATTGGACGGTACACACTCTCAAGTGGCAGATTCGGTCATCCACCATCTTAGCTTTGACCCAAGCTCAGCCCCGGGGGTCCAGCGGGTCTATGATGCTGTCCAGAATAGCGGGCCAATGGTGGTGACCAGCCTAACGGTGGAGCTTAAAAAATTAGCAAAGCAAGGATGGTACTGGGGCCCCATTACTCGATGGGAAGCTGAAGAGAAATTGACCAGCCTTTCGGATGGTTCATTCCTGGTCCGAGACAGCTCTGATGACAGGTACCTCCTTAGCTTGAGCTTTCGCTCGCAGGGCAAAACACTCCACACGCGAATAGAGCACTCCAACGGCAGCTTCAGCTTCTATGAGCAGCCGGATGTCGAAGGCCACACGTCCATTGTGGATCTAATTGACAATTCCATCAGAGATTCGGAAAATGGAGCCTTCTGCTACTCCAGGTCGCGCTTACCCGGGTCGGCCACCTATCCCGTCAGACTGACCAATCCAGTTTCGCGGTTTATGCAAGTGCGATCGCTCCAGTACTTGTGCCGCTTTGTCATCCGCCAGTACACGCGGATAGACCTGATCCAGAAATTGCCTTTACCAAACAAAATGAAAGATTACTTGCAAGAAAAACACTATTGAGCTGATTAGAAGCCAACCCTGTTGTTTCTTGCACTTTCTGGGATGATGATACAACGAATAAGGTGTTCCAGACATTTTTGGGGGGGGCTCATTGGGTGCCATTAACCTACATGTTTTGCATTTTTGTCAGATGAAAAGGGTGATGTTTGTTCAGTGTTTGTTTAGAATAGATAGTTCCACAGTTGTTGCTAAGAATGTTGGTAGAGTGGTCAGAGTGTATTACCGAAATATCTTCTTCATGCATGTTTAGAACTCTGTAGTATTTTTTAACCCACATTTTTATTTCAGGAACAGAGCAATCCATGGAACAAAATGGTTCATTAATGCATGCAACACATTAAGTAATATTAGCAACGAAAGTCTCCAAGTGTTTAGGGTTTCTTGTGAGCAGCACACAGTGGTATTTTGCCTTAACAATGTTTTTTTTTGTTTGTTTGTTTGTTTTTTGGAGGCTTAGTTGGGTGAGGTATTTTTGGCCACATTTTTTTAAATTAAAAGTAGCACTGCTCTATCGAATGTGCCGTGGTCTCGTATTGCACTATAGAATTCTAGTTTCACATCTCACATATTGAGGCTGCCCTGTGCTGTTTGCAGTTACATTAATAAGCTATATTAGCTGGTCACATTTCAGAGATTACCCTTGTAAACTTTGGTTTTATTTATTTTTGATCATTTTTAATTATAATCTAAAGCCAAGGACAGAGTGGACTAAACTTCCTTGATATTAGATTTTTTTTGCTCATTTTTAAATTATTTTAGTAACACCTTCCCTAAAAATTGTTACATGTTCTAATCGTTCCTGTACCTTTCTGTCCTTGTCTTGATTTACTAAGATCATTCTACTTATAATGTGCAAGAAATGAAGGATACAAAAACGGTACAGTTCCTCTTATAATGGAAAATCATTTGCAGAACAGAATTATGAGGTGTCGTGACAAGCAGTTAAGTCATTTTCATATTATTCCCATTGTGTATTAATAATTGAGAAAGTGTTGTTCATCAGTTCTGGGATCCTATATAGGCCTCGATTTCATTTATTTATTTATTTTTTCCTGCTATTTACATTCTATAGCTCATTTTCTGACATTGTAGAACCGTAAGGCCTGCCCAGCTCTTTACAGAAACAATTAATTGCAATTCTTGCCTACATAATGGAAATTGTTTTGCTGCATAACATCACTTACCTGTTTTTCATCACAGCATGCACAAGACATGTGTGTGGTTTAGTAATGCTCTCATTTGCAGAATAATTCTGTTTAGTCCCAGGAGCCATTCAGTTAATAACCACATGCAACGCATTAATTGTGGCCTTTTGTTTTTAGTTGATTTCAGAGGCTCAAATTGAGACACATGATTCATATTCCATGACTTATGCAGCCTTACTAAAAAGCCAGAAGGCAGTTTGCTTTGGATAGAGCTTAATTGTAAATGAATCGTTTAAAAATACCCACTGCTGTGTTTGTGGGACTGTGATTTATTCCTTTTTGTTCATTTTGTTTCCTTCCGTTAGTTTTGTATTTGCATTAGTCACCAGTACTTGCCTTTTGAATGACCAACGTGTGGCGTTTACCCACAATAGAAAACCTAAAATAAGTCATTTCTTGAATTTGACCACCCTCCTGGCCCCTCAGACTCAAAGTACTGTTCCGTTCTGGATGGAGACTGTTAATAGAACAGCACAGAGTGTCTGACAGGTGTGGTAATAGAAGGCCCATGCTTGTATATACACTGAGTCGCCAGTTTAAAGGGTACTATAATCAGACATGCCTAATGTAGTCCACTTTGTAGGTTTACAATTACAAATGTAACTCCACAATTTATCCCTCACCTTCTCCATCTATAGGACCACCTTTGCCATTGACCAGATGTCATTTTGGGAGCGGACTCACTCCTTTCAGAGCAGCAGTGATGCTGACAGAGCAGTGGCATGGTAGTGTGTGCGCGTGTGTGTGAGTGAACAAAGGTGCTGGAATATTTACACACTGTGTGCACTTGCTGGCCAATTTATTAGAAACCCCTCCCTTGTGGTTCCATCGTGTTGGTGTATAATTAGAGACTGTAGCCCATCTGTTGTGCAAATTGGTGTTCGCTGTCTTCTAGACCAGTTTCTGACCACAGATCAGTTCTCGGCTGGGTACTTTTGGTTGGTGAACCCCCGTACCCGATACACACTACCATGCCGTTACAAATTCTGTGTCACTGCTATGCTTAGAATGGAACATTTGTATTGATGGACGTAGCGGGGGGTAACTAATTATGCGGCAACAGATGCGCGTAAAAAAGTGCACCTACTTGGTACGTGTTTCCGATAAAATGGCCCGATGACTGTATAAGGTTCGTGTACCTAATAAACTGAAAAGCTGGCCAATTCCCATGCAGTTGTTCCAGTGGCTTCTTCTGATTACTTGAATTTCTCTTGTGTTGAACTTCAATTAGAAAGCGAAAGTTAGAGGGATGTGATTTTTGGGAAGGAGGGGAATATTTCCAGTGTATTGTGACTTTGAAGTCGTGTGTTAGTACTGAAATGTCTGATGTTAAGGCAAAATGGCTTGCGAATGGTCTTGTAATTTTCTGGTCGTCGCAAGGATGAACAACATGATTTCATCTAGTTCAGGCTGCTGACAGATTTTTTTTTTCACATTTTCACAGCTTGGTCATATCAGCGTCAGTGTATCGTTTGCCTTGATGAACATATACAGAAAGTAAGGGACCGTCCTTGACACGTGATGTGTTCATTTGTGTTGTAAGTGATTTAAGGTTGATTGCTGTCAGCCCCTGATGTCGCTCTTCAGGGATGGGAGTGTGTTTGCGATGTCATTTGATGGTACGTTTTTCTTTCCATGCTTGAATTCATGGCCTTTTATACTTTTATTCTGGCCTTCTGGTTTATATTCATAAACAACTGGGACAGGATATTGGTCTAAAATGTTTGAGTTCCTGTTCATGGAGGAGCTGTAAGTGCAAGTTGTTTTTCAGATTTGAGTTGAATTTGCTGTTGTGCTGTTTGTTCCATTGATACTTAAGGCTGCAATCTTTTGTGGGGTAGGGGGGGTGATGCCCTTTTCTCTTCCTTTTTCAGATTTTCAGTAGAACTTTGGAGGAAGTTCTAGAGTATTTTGGATCTTGAAAGGGAAAGCTGTGTACTGATTTATTGCACATTTTGAACTAAATGTTTCCTTTTATATCTGCTCTAAAAATGTAAATAAAAGACTTATTCTCAAATTGGTGTTTTTAATTGTTTAATATGAACAATAATTATACTCTTGGTTGTATATTAAATATTACAACTGCTGGCAGTAAAGGACAGTAATAGAATTTCAGCAATATGATTTTTATGATGTGCTAGATGGACACGCACAAGTCAAAATAGGCAAACCTATCTTGTGTTTCAGAATCAGAAAATCAGAAAATGGTTATGACTGCACAGACCAAGACAAGTACAATATATAATATCAAGTCTAAATAAATTAAATTACCTCTTTTTAAACAAGTTATAATAGGTCTATGGGCTATACAAAACATTTTCATGAAGTTCTTTGCACAAAATCATTTTCACATAAAGAGATTTCACCAGCAAGCGGTTTCTGGCGTCTTATGCGTGCTCGTAAAACCATCAGACAAAAATGGCAAAACTAATCTAGTGGGTGGGGGCTCGACAGGTGAGGGGTGGTTCTATGCAAATGTCCTCATCCTGACATCCAAACGGCTCATAGAAGCATATGATTCCTAACACCAAAATCTTTCATTTGACTCACATAAAACGGGTGGTTTTTTTTCGCACTTGGTGTTTATAGGAGCAGTAGTGACCCAAATGGAAATACAAAAGGATGTGAAAAGTGAGTTTTGCATAATACAGGGGTGTCCAAACCTGTCCACAAAGGGCCGCTGTGGGTGCAGGTTTTTGTTCCAACCAAGCAGAAGCCACACCTGAGTAACTGAAAACCAAGACCAACTGATTACAGAGGTGGAATCAGGTGTGGCTTCTGCTTGGTTGGAACGAAAACCTGCACCCACAGCGGCCCTTTCTGGACAGGTTTGGGCACCCCTGGCATAATATGTCCCCTTTAAAAAAAACTGCAGAGAATCTATATGAAATACAATATGCTATATACACAGATACTGAGGTATAAATTCTAAAGGTACTTACAATTACTAATTTACACTCAGTGACCATACAGGGGTTGTTTATAGTTACATACTGTAGTTCATCTGTTCTTCTGTAATATTTGTTCGCCTCTCTTTACCCTGTTCTTGAGTGGTCACGACCACCAATGAGCAGGTATTATTAGGATGGTGAACCTTCTCTGCGCAGCAGTGACACTGACTTGTGGTGGCGTGTGTGTGTGTGTGTGTGTGCATTGCACAGAGTGGATCACACACACCAGTGCTGCTGGAGGTTTCTCATTGAGCTCAGCAGTGACATTGAGGTGCCGCTGAGTGACCCACAGTTTGGATGTGTCTAATAGAGTGGACACATCATTTGAAAACCCCAGCAGCAGTGTTGTGTGTGACACACACACTAACATGTCAGTACTAATGAGAATGATCCACCACATAAAAAAAATACCTGCTCACTGGTGGTCCTTTGGGAGTCCTGAAGAAATAATGCAAAGAAACAGGCTATGGTCTGTAACTAAACTGCGAAGTGCACTTTTATGGTTGGAAGGGGTGATAAAATGGACGACACTATTAAAAAATTAAAATCCCAACGATATGTATGTACATGTATATAAGTATATGCTCATTGTTCATTACTATTTGTTGGTTGTAGTTATTTTTTAGTTGTAGTAATTATTTTAAAAAGTGTTTAAATATAAAAATAATCTGTGTCTGTGTGTATAT
>JBBPCX010000040.1:26192300-26226859 GCA_037974365.1 Hydrocynus forskahlii | reverse complement strand
CTTACAATCAGGTAACCAACTACACACACACACACACACACACACACACACGCTGCCGGACCGCCCCTCCTTCTCCCCCCCCCCGTGTGTGTGTGCGTGTGTGTGCGTGTGTGTGTGTGTTGTTTTTAACCTCCGTCTGGTTCCAGGTGTGAAGTCCGGCATGGCTGCAGCATGCTGGTTTCATCATGGATTTGTTTGTTTATTTATAAATTTAATCATTTCATGCCACCAAACATGATAAAAACAGATTTTTCCATTCAAACTTTCCGCAAAAAATTCTGAAAAATGAGTAAAACGCCTGAAGGGGTGTCACACCCCCGCCCTGCTGGGGGTGGGGGGGGGGGGTGTGTGTGGGGGGGCTCCTGTGCTGACTATGAGCTTACTGTGGTGAAAATAAATTATACTCTGGCACTGTTTTCCCATTAAAACCATTAAACCCTGAACTGCAAGTACATCCCTGTTACCACAGAGACAAGATAACCTGTCACATATATGTGCATTTTACAAAACAAACATTAAAATTCAAAGCTTTTACATGCAGGTACTATTAAGAGGTAAGATAACATTAATTAATTAAAATATCTATTTCTTGAGATTAGTATTATTATGTTGTTCTCAGCGCCTCAATATTTGAATTCGTTCCACAACACCAGCACAACCTACTCAAAAAATTCACAGAAAGCCAGTCAAAACGGTGCATGCATGGAAACTAATCTGCAAAAAACAGCTCATTTTGAATTCCTCATGGATGTGGAAGAATTATTGGATAGGAAGATGTGGAGAACAAAATTAAACACTGTGCTCTTCCTGGCCAGGGGGAAGGGAAAAAAAAGGATCATTGCAGACTTTCAAATGATCTACTCGCCTGAAAGGAGTGGCTAAAGTTTATTGTCTCCCTGAGGAGTCTGCATATTTTGGAACATTAAAGCGTGACCCTCTTTTTGAATGAGGTACAATACTGGGCAGCCAGTCAGAACAGAGGTCATTTACATATATTATTCTTAGAGGATTGGAGAGATTAAGACAGGTTGGGAATTTCCATGATAGAGCAAATTGTGGCTGTTTGTCTCACAAACAGCCACACAAACATTATGAGTGGACTTCAGGGGGGAAAATAAAATGCATAAATGTGGGCCCTTTAATTCTGTGTATGCCCCAGAAGAACATGCAGTCTAGAAACGCCCCTGGCAAACTCCACTTGCTCTTTTTTTGTGTTGGAAAAGCTGGAGATGGCGGAGAGGCTTTGTGCAGCTTTGCTCAGCCTCTCAGACTCTGACAGAGAGACCCGTGGAGCTGCACTTTATTGTCACAGTGATGCTGTCTTTATGTGAGAACTGTGCCATCTGCTAGTGAAGCCCCAGAAGACCTCTTTCTGAGCACACCATGTGTCTGCACATTAAAGGGAGGTTTATGCAGGCGGCACTTGCGAGGCGCTGTGTGTCTCGCACCACTCTGAGACTCGTCGCTCTCAGAGATTTACCTTGAAGAGTTTAGACTGGGCCTTTCCAGATGTGGCTCGGTGTTACATTAACATTCAGCCAGAGAGTTCTGGAGGATACTGTATGCTTTTCTGCCTCCACGCAAGTGTGATTCATAACGTTTCGCACTTCATTATCAATCTGTACTTTATTTAGGCCTCTTTTAAAACGTGGACTTGTGGTAGCGGTGTGTGAATGGTGGCACCTCATTTGAATTTTTTAATGAACTTTCATAAGTCTTTAACTTTTAAAAGGTATGTAGGTGATATTATCCTCTCCAAGCTGTTGTAAATAACATTCAGTTTGAGTCTGTTGATTTTAGCAGGTTTGTATCAGAAATAACAAATGTTTCATTCTTATTTACTTTCTGAACAGTGTAATTTGATTACCTTTTGATAATGGACTGCTCATTTCCTCTGTCAGTGTTTTAAGCAGAGGTACAACTATATAACTGATGGCCCATTTTGTCCCTAGTAATGCTACTACCATCCTTGACTCTCTCTGAGTGGGTAAGATGTCCCCTCTCCCCCATCATGTAACTGAACTAATATTTAGATAGCAATCTCTGAATAAAAAATGTTTATTTTATGTTGGTCAAAAGCATAGATTTCTGATGCTGAATTTGCACTGATCTTGGTCGTTGTATTGGCCATTGATTCAATGCTGGAAAATCAACCACGAACACTGATCCTACATTGATTCCACAGCACTAACTGATGGTTGATCAGTTGTTGATGTAGCGTCAGTACTGATGTTGGTGTAATGTTGAAAATGTTGATTGTGCAGTGTTGGAAATTCAGCATACTAAATTTAATTCTAAATATAACACATTTTATTTACCTTTTCATGCAGTTTGCAGATACCTTTACAGCAGTAGGAGACTTACCTGAGCACTTTTATTCCTACATAGCAGTGCTTCCCAGAGAGGGTTCGAACCTCCAATATTCTGTATCTAGGACATGTTTATTAGCCACTGTGCCATCTTTCATATTACTTTCCCTGTCTTTCGCATGCCTGTGCATGGCTTCTGCTGTCGCAAGTTGTTAACCGGTACAGTAGGTAACGCAATCACACTGCGTAAAGACAACCGGAAGATGGATCCGCATACTTGTAGCTCCTCCATGTAGGAATAAAGGTTCTCAGGTAAATCTCCTGCTTGTTTACCACTGCTCTGGATAAGTGTGTCTGTTAAATCCTTGAAAATGTTAGTAATTTGTGTTACATCTCATAAATACTGACTGAAATTTACTATGTATTCAATTGAATGTTGAACCAACACTGAACAATCATTAACCCTGTTTCAACATTAAACTAGCATCAGTATGGGCATTAGACACAGCTATTCAGTCAAAAATAAATAAATGAACGCTGGATCATTGTTCTGGATGGATGATTTCTCAGCAGTGAATCAGCAGTCAATACAACAAGCAAGATCAATCCAAATTCAGCATCAGAGATCCACGTTGGCTCGTGGCTTTTGATCAATACTAAATTAATTCTGTGAAGGGTGAATATCCAGACAGTTATTGTTCTCCTTCAAGTATGTTCAGATGTCTGCTGACACAATGTTAGCAAAAGATGTCATGGCTGGCCCTGTTCTGCTTGAAAGCATTGTGTGATGCAATCTGAAAAGCTGAACTGACCTTCATCAGGAGTGTCATTGGACCCGACATTTGATTTGGAAGGCTGATCATGTGGTGCCTCGTCTTTCTGGTAAATACGAGACCACTTGAAAGCAGCATTACCCTCGGGGGAATCACTACCACCACCTTGAAGGACATTCTGACTCTAAAAAAATGTCAAAGGAAGTTTGTAGCCGCCCCTCAAACCCTCGATTCGACTTGAAGGGAGGCAGTTTTTTAACTGTACCAGTCGACACTGCTTAAGAAAAGGAAGAAGTGGCAGATTATTTCTGTTCATTCAACAAGAAAGTGTCACTCTCTCTCTCTCTCTCTCTCTCTCTCTATATATATATATATATATATATATATATATATATACAGTACCAGTCAGAAGTTTGGACACACCTTCTCATTCAATTATTTTTCTTTGTTTTTATTATTTTCTATATTAATATTGAAAACAAACAAAATGATGAAGGAACACATGGAATTATGCAGTAAACAAAAAATGTTTTAAACGAACCAGAATATGTTTTGTAATAAGGTAATGATGGACTGTTGTTTCATTTTGCTTAGTTAAGTGGTTCTTGCCATAATGTGGAGTAGAACCGTAGTGGAACAGGATCCCTAACTGTGTACCAACCTACCATCACAACTGATGATCCAAACACATTAAGAATGCAAGAAATTCCACTAATGAACTCTTGACGAAGAACACCTGTTAATTAAATACCATTCCAGGTCGATTCCTCATGAATCTGATTGAAAAAATGCCAAGAGTGTGCAAAGCTGTCATCAGAGCAGTAGGTGATGTTTTCAATATTAATCTACAATGTAGCCAATAATAAAAACAAAGGAAATCGTTGAATGGGAAGGTGTGTCCAGACTTTTGACTGGTTGTGTATATAGGGTCAAAGACAAAAACAAATAGATTCAACTCTGCGCTGTCTTGATAGCAATGTGAGCTAAGTGACAAAAAATGTCACTTAAAAAAAGCTGTGTAAAGATATGTCTATCAAAATTTTATTTATTTATATATATATTTAAATAAGAAATAAAATATATGGTCCATGTTGAGAAAACTGTCCTGGTGGCTCTCATTTCAGGGCAAGGTGTTTTTTTTGTTGTTGTTGTTGGTGCGGAACGTGTCAAATTAGTGGAAAGCCTGAGGGCCCTCCCAGGAGGACACACACTCACACACTGGACTTGACTGCGGTCATACCAGCAACACTCTGCTTTAGAGAGCACTCCTAATTAATTGACATTTCAGTCGACAGGGAAAGGGTCCAGATTACATTAAGAAAAAACATGCTTGCAATTAAAAGAGCTGGCACTTCAAGCAAAACAGCCCACTTCCCTACAGCAGCATCTCTATTCGTTAAAAGATGCAAGTTAGTGACCTCCTGGGCTGACATAATTTTATATATTGGTATATCTGTAGGAAGTTATCAAAAATCTTATTGAGAAGTTCAGCTCATTAGTCTAAACATACAGAACCTTAAAGATGCACAGAACTGCACCCTGGTTATGAGTTTTACTCCACAGATTGAATTTTGTTTAGGAAATGAAATGGATTCATGTGTCCATGTCTCCTTTTGTTATAATGCATATCCTTTTTGAAAAATAATGGTGCCAGAGTGTTCTATGGAGCACTGTCCTAAAACAACCTGTTTTCAATGGATAGTTTGAAGTTTAAAGTTTGAAGAACTTATGGATAATAGAAATATTCTCGGAAATGTTTTTGTTATAGGACCTTTACATTATTTAGAAGTTCCATAAAGCTTCTTCACGTTTCCTCACTTTGTTTCCTGAAATGTTCTCAAAGTGAGGGTTGTAGACATACACTACTCACACACACACACACACACACACACACACACACACACACACAAACGTGATGAATGAATAGTTGTTTACACTTAGGGTTCTCAAAGTAATTAAGCTTCACAACAGTGATATAAATGCAAAAAGAAATCACTTTAAGCTGCGTAGTGAAATCCCTTATGTTAACTAGTGACACAACTAGCATAGTATTATACATTATTCCATCCTTATGCATGTATTACAATTATATATTATAGACTATTATAATGTATTAAAGGTATTTTCATAGGCTAATCATGTACATGTTAAATCATTGCCTGGGAAAAGGGGCCTGCACACACTGGCTGGGAGATCGAATACATACCCAGACTTACACACGCAGGCCCGCATGGATGGATTTGTGCAACTCAAAAGTCTAATCAAGGATCAAACATAAATAAAACAGTCTAGACTCACAAAACTTCCTCATGACTCTCCAGTCTTTCACCTCTACAGATAATCACCCTCTCCAACTGACTGGAGAGCTGTTTTTGAAGGATTTTGGCTCCTCCCCTAATACCTTTCAGGTGTCTTTTGTTTGGACAGGAGTCCAGCACATGACAGTCTCTCCTCAGAATCTAGCCACTGGCATCCCCAGCATCCAGTTTCTAGTAACAGGTGCCACAGATGGTTCTCTAGAGCACAGGTCCCCAACCACCGGGCCGCAGACCGGTATCGCTCCATGAGTCATTTGGTACCGTGCCGCACAGAAAGAAAGAATGAAAAATATTTTATTGATCAGAGTCTGAAAGATCTTCTGTTCAGAAAAAATTCGCTCGTCTTAGTCACGTGATACGGTACATCAGAAATTTAGCCCACAAGCTAGCAAAAATGAGTAAAAAACATACATCTTTGGGGAGCTTCTTCATATTTTTACGCATTTTGTTTTTAGTTGTATCTATACCGGCCCGTGAAAATAGTCTTGTTTTACATGAAACTGGTCTGTGGCACAAAAAAGGTTGGGGACCGCTGCTCTAGAGCACCAGATGTCTGGCCACTGCAGGGCCAGGAAAAGTCCCCGTCCTCCACCAAGGACACACACTCCTCAGGCCCACCTCCCTAATCCTGTGAACCTTGTACCTGGAGAGAAACTTGTGGGATGATGGGGGAACAGCTTGTCTAGCACAGCGCAAGGAGGAGAGGGAGAGGGTACAACAGAGACAGGGTGTGCGGAGCAGGGGCTTTCCACAGTGCCAGGCACCCTGCGGACCAGGGAGAGTGAGCGAGAAAGGCCTAGTTCAAGGGGGGCAGTGAGAGGATAGGGGCCCAAGCATGCCAAATTTACCCTCTTCAGTGATGAATACACCAGCTGCGGCAGGCTCGGGGACACATGGGGCTGGCTGTGGGGATTCAGCCAATGCGTCCTCCATCAGGCTCTCTGTGAAGACACAACAGCATCAGTACCCTTTTCCTCTCCCTCGTCCAACTCTGCTTCCCTGGTTCACTTGCTCTTATTCTGATGCTCCTGTTAGGGGAGGAACCCAGGGGTCCATGATAATCGTGCTGCCTCTCCATCACCACGTCCCTTACACAGAGGTGATACTAGACACTGGTATTATTTAACGTTTTCATCTTCAAGTTGCATTCTGGAACCACCTGGGTCTTTACATATTTACCTGGCCAGATCTCCACTCTCAGTAAAGTGTTCTTTATTATATATTTTGTTCACCGTAGTTTTACTGTAAATGTAGCATTTGATTTGCAGTCAGCTTATCAACGAAATGAGCTCCAAAGCCCTTTGCTTTTGTGCTTTTAGGTGAGATGCTGCTTGAATTGCATGCCGCTTTCAGAGAGGATATTAAAAGCAGTAATGTGCACTCGGTATCATTACAATAGCTTGAGCATCCGTTTCATGTTCAAATTTTTATCGCCTGGATCTTTCCTCTGAAGTCTTGCTGTATTTTGAGGCCTTGCCCGTGGGCTTGATGAAATTAAAATGCGAACTCTCCTCACTGCACCATAGACGGTGAACTGTGTATGCACGCTCTTATAAAGCACAAAAAAGATGCATTGCAAACAGTAATGATCTGGCAAGATAAATAGGTAATGGCCCTAGTGTACCCTCGATGCTACTTTAAAACCAATAAATTATGCTTGAAATACATTTTCGCTAGTGTGTAACTTAAAATGATTAAAGTTGAGTGACTAAACTCCATGGTTTCCATGGTTTAGTTGGGCTGTTGGCAAATGCTTATACCATATACGGCAGACAATCATGTGACAGTGTTAAAAAGAGGTACTAAAACGATAAACTGTGTAGAATTACCAACAGAAAATGAAGTATAGAAGCATTCAATTATGCTGATACATAATGTCGCTAGTGCATACGACAAATAGTAGAAGTTTTATGTTAAATAAGTCATCTTCTGTGACTGTAGTGGGAATGTTAGCAAATATTCCTCCACAGGTGGTGGAAAAAAGATGTAAATGCGCCATAGGTGTGGATATACATCAGTTATGATGAAATTCCAAAACTTTGAGGTCCATCTTGGTGAAAAAAGGCATTCATTAGATGCTTCCACTTTTGAAGGTGTTTGAGATTCACACTTGCAGGCAAGAATAAATGTGTGGTCTCATTAATTTTACGCATCCCCTGCGGAGGCTCTTCCAGAGGAGCGCTAAAGCACCCAGCCTGGCCCGGCTAGAGCCCACACACGCTTTATAACCATTCCACTTTATGTTTCTGAAACCTTTGAGCTGGTCCCCTGTAACAGGCTGCAATTCATTATTGATAAGTCTAGATTTCCCCGGCATTGCCATGTGTTTTCCAGTGCTGTTCCATTGTGCTCTTAGTGTATGGGGCTGCTTGACAATGAACAAGAAGTGAGAAGAAGAAGGCTCCGTACACAGGCTCATTGACTTAATGAGAAGAAAGGCAAAAGGCTACACAACAGGAACCAGCAGATGCGCTTATTTATTATTTACACTCAGCCTCTGACATCCTTTAGAGAGATATTCTCAGAGCTGTTGGCATCAAGGTCTACAGCTTAGCAGATGAGCTTCCACTGAGGGGGGCTGCCACTGAGAATGGGGCATGATGGAAAGAACACACAGGAAGAAGTAATACACTCCGGTCACAAGGGCAATGGACAGAAACAGTGGCAACGATTCAGTAATATCTCAGGAAATCACAGAAGCCTCAAATTATTGAGTTAAATTAAACAGTGCTAATGAGAATGTACAGTGTGTAATGTATAGTATGTATTGTGTAGTGTATACTCTGTACTATGTGATGTATTTTGTATGTACTGTATAGGGTACATTGTATGCTATGTAGTATATGGTGTGTATAGTATATACTGTAAGTTCTGTAGTGTATAGTGTCTATAGTGTATACTATGTTTCGTAGTGTAATGTGTATACTGTATACTCTGTAATGTATAGTGAATGCTGTATAGTGTATACTGTGTACTCTAATGTCTAGTGTGTACTGTATAGTGTATATTGTATGCTGCGTAGTATATATTGTATACAGTGTGGCATATGGTGTATACAGTATAGTATATGCTGTATATACTAGATGCTGTGTGGTGTATAGTGTATCGTTTACAGTGTATACTGTAACTGCTGTAGTGTATAGTACTCTCTGGATGCTATGTGGTATAAAGTGTGCACAGTATGGCATATGATACATATGATATATACAATATATTATATGTACTGTGTGCTATGTAGTGTATAGTGCGTGCTCTGTAGTGTATGGTGAATGTAGTGTATAGTGTATGTGTGTAGTATACTTTGTAGTGTGTAGTATACACTGCATAGCATTACATGCTGTATGCTATGTAGTGTGTAGTGTATGCTGATATATAGCGTACAGTATAGACTGTGACCACCTTACACAGATATGTGTAAACAGACAATATGTAAAATGCTTATAACATCCCACCATTCTAATGATAGAAATGTGGAAATAAATGCAGAATGAAACCTGTTTGGATGGTGGTGCAATTACACTGACATCTCTTTGGCCAGTAGCTGCTGTGACACAGCTGAATTCATGGTCAACATGCTGCTTGAGAGACAACATGCCAGTCTTCCTATTTCCACAGCTGAAAATACTGTTTACAAGATCTATACTGTATCTGGCCAGGGTGCTTTATAGGTGATGTAGCAGCCAGATCATAATAAAATTTTTGATATATGTTAGATTGTACTAGAGAGCGAGAGAGAATGTGCAGGAAAGAAAATACATGAGTCCAGTGAGTTCTGGAAAAACACAGCCCAATCTTGTCCCAAAACCTCCTATTTTTGGGGGTCCTGTCAGGCTGTATGCAGAAGCTGTTTGAGTAAAAATGCATTAAATAATGCTGATATTGCATAATCGCTAGTTCAAATGAAACAAAAGTTGCAACTCACTTTACTAAAAAGGTGTTTTAAAAGTGTCAGCCCATAAAATGTGAAACATAGACTTTTGGCACGAAATGGACATAAATTTTATGACGACACACAGTGTACATTCAGTTAGGTGCTCAGAATATCACAGCAGATGGGCTCTGTGAAATTGCTCTAGAAGGAGAGGAAGTAAAGGAGGAAAGTCAATATGGTCCTGCCAAGTTTTTCTTTTTTTTTTGATCAAAAACAATTGTCTGTCAATGAGCCAGTATGCAAATGATAGTGCTGAATTTAAACGCCCCATTAAAAGGGCCATAAACTGTAATTACATACCGAGACAAAGGAGGGAGAATGGAGGCCTTGGACATTAATCTGCTGGAGAGGGAAGCAGGGAAAAATCTCAACAGAAGAGTCAGACACAAGGATGCTAATAAGATGCGACAGGGCTGTGCACGTGTTCGCAGACTGGAATACACTGTAAGTTTTTCAAACAACTATTTTCCATCATATCTGTCTGAACTGTTGTATGGACTCAATCAGTGATCTTTGATTAAAATGAATATAAATGGCCAGTTTTCTGAAAACATTTACCTTTTAAACCACAAAGGCTGTTTTTAATTTTAGGGCAGCGTAACATTGCAATATCAATTAAAAAGATATAATTTTGTAATTCGGAAAAAAACATAGGCATGGAACATGCATAGAATTGGCACATTCATGCTTCAGAAATTACATTAGCTCACTACATTTACCAAACACGTTGAAACGCTATCACACTTATAAAATATTTGGTGTGTGTCATGCCAAAAGTATGAACAATTATACAGTCAAAGTGCCTGTAGATGCAGAAATAACAAGGTTACAGCTCAATAGGAGAATAAGAAGCCTGTGGTTTATCGAGATAATCGAGATCCTTAATAAAAATTATTTTTTAGAATCCTTAGAGACATTTGTCTGGAGCCTGGAGTGTGTTTTTGCAGAGAAGTGAGTGGATAAAGGCCTATTGCTAAAAGATTTTGAGAAAAGTCTTAAGCTAGCGTGATTTGTGGCCCATTGCAGTTGCTCTTCATTTTATGGTGTGTATTACGCTAACTGCTGTTCATTTTTGGAGTTTCAGGAGCAATTCATAATCAGCGCAGATAAATGTCAGTGTGAGAAATGGGATCCTAGCAGTTTAGAGAGCCGTTAGCAGCGCAGCACTGGAGCTCCTTTTGTGAATTAGCCTGTCTTCTGTGTGTAACGGAGATTGATGTTAGTGATCCAGGTGTGTGAGAGGCACAGATGAACCGAGCAGCTAATTATGACCTAATTATAATCCTAGTGTAAGTCCTGGGCCGTCCCCAGCGCTGCTGTAGCTACATCTCAGTCTTAGCTGTCAGCAGTCTTACTTTTGGACCTTAGTGGTGCAGCTAGCTGTTGATTAAGCAGCTTTTGACTGTGAAGGTGCAAGACCCGCTGATTGTTTTGTGATAATCTCTTAAGCAAAGATGATATAAAGGCTCAGCATCATTGCTTTGCCTAGGTCTCTGTTGTTAAACCCCTGCACCAATGTGTTTGCAGGCTAACAGGAAGCAGCGGGATTAGCCTGCTTCCTCTGGGAGCTAAATGCCCTGGTTGGGAGCTTGCTGTGGATTTTTTTCTGGAAAGCATGCTGTCCCTTTCTCTCGTAAAGGGCAACTCTACATGGGTCTCCAGGACCTGGGCCGAATTTGGAGCCGAGTACGTTGTATGTGTGGGGGTCACAGATTGGGCTAGTTCTGCGAGCCCAGCGTGGCTCCAGCGCAGGGGGACGGACATCAAAGGGCTCCAAAAGAGAGAGAAGAGACACTGCTATCAACCATCTGAACACACAGCTCTGTCGGCAAGCAGGTGCTCACACACACACACACACACACACGCGCACACACACACATGCATACACGCCCACACACGCACAAACACGACTGCCACCAGCACAGCAAGAAAGATGGTAGCATGAAATGAGAGAGGATTAGATATTCTTTTCCATAATGTCCTAAAAATAACACTAATTGCGGATAATTAACCCTTCAATTTAACATTAAACCTATAATCTTAGCTGCTGTTTGCTACGCCTATTGCAAGGCCAAATCTATACACCTTTATTGACCCATTCATTGGTGCATTGGATCCCCTAATAAAAAAGACAAATAGCAAATCAGTTTGCGACATTTACAGTTTTCCTCCTTACCCCAAATGTAGTCACTTGAGACATGTGTTGTGTCTGAGGTTTGCTACTTTACCCAAGACTGTTAGTGGCACCTCTGAGGTTCCCTTGAGCAAGGTACCGTCCCCACACACTGCTCCCCGGGGCGCTGTGTTCCTGGCTGCCCGCTGCTTCACTTGGTGAATGGGATAAATACAGAGTAAGAATTTCGTGCTGTTCACAATGTGTGCTGTGCTGTGTTCACATATGGCAAAATATTACACTTTACAGCAGAGCTGTGAGGCTAATCACTAAGACGTAATGAAAGCTTATGCAGAATAATTAGCTTTGCACAAACCACATGCCTGAATCATCTCTTAAATCAAACTGGCGTGAGTTTTTAGGCAATCTCAACCATGCAAACAAAAATGTAGATGTGTCACAGTGTAAATTATACATAAACATGAATACAATGTAAACATTACTATAATTTAACAGTAGTTAAAAGCACCTAAAATTCTGAGTTGCTGCCTGTTCAAAACTGTGAACGCAGTCGGATCTCCAAGGATGCCAAGAAATTAATGTTGTGTCAGATTAGGAGAGAGAGACAGAAGCCAACTTCAGCCTTGTTATCTGGAGCCTGAGGTCATGAGTGTTGCACTCATGTATTAGACCCATCGTTCTAGTTAGATTTAACCCATTAGAATTACCCTATTACTTAAGCCAGAGAAAAACTGGACTATCATGTGTTTAATAAAAATGCACCAGTGCTGTCTGTATATCAAGAAGAGCACAACCTGCTCAAAGCCAGCTTCATCAATGTAGCTGACGCAAACCTATCGTTAAATCTGATTGGTCCATTGGCAGATCTGATGTCATGCATACTAAATTTAGACTCGTCTAACCCAAACCAGAAAGAGAAACGGACTTAGAAATGATCTGTGTCACAGCAGAAAAACTGTAGATAATAGGCAAAAAATAATGATGAAAATGATTCGAGTTTCAACAAGTGCGTGATCATTTTGGCGTGCAATGCTCTTTGGTGCTTATGCGCTTAAAATGCTAGTTTCGTTGGTTTCTGAGGTTTGAAACTAAAACATCATATTTTGGACACCATAATACTAGGTTTTCTTTTTTTGTTTATTACTAAACAATGACTCTAAATAGTTTCTGACTAATAATGATTCTCAGTGCTGGATCCCTATCGTCAGGGTGATTTACACTAGGCTAGAGTCGGGAGCGTGTGTCTGGATAAGTAGCCCTCAGAGCCCAGGATCTTTCATAACCCAGCAGGAGCATTCTCCCCTGCCGCTTCTACATTTCACTCCCCCTGTCTCACAGCATAGTTGCTAACGGCTGCTCTTCCCTCTGCTTTGAGTCATCACTGCCACCTGATCAAACTCATTAAGACAACTCCGAGAAGCCAAAGAAGGTAGAGGTCACGAAGAGAACACTGAGAGCATAAGACAGTTACAAGATGTACCCAGACATTTTAAAGCAAGTTTGTGTATCATTTATAAAATGATATGTAAGCCCAGTTCAACCGGTCAGGTTTTCGATTTGCATGCTACCGATGTGACTTCATCACTTAGGATAATAAACCTTCTTGGATAGCTCTCATTGGTTTTTCATGCAGATGGGAGGATTTCTTTGTGTCCAATAAAATGAATACTGTAACCTTTGAATATCTGCTGGCTCAAACATTAGAGGACACTTTGTCCACTTTTAAAATGTTTATGTTAACTTAACACTGCAAATTTTCAGTTAGGTATTACATTTCCATAAGTATGGAAGCACATGTAGGACTCTTTTTCTGTGACCCAGAACAAGCCACCGTGTATCCTACCTAGGACTCCAAAACATGTAAAGTCACACAAAAAGGTTTGACACATCATTGCTGACCGTTGCCTGTTAGTTTGCAAACTAATACTAATAATACATTGCACATTGTCTGGTAGGTAGTTAAAGGGGCCATATCTTACATTTCTTGTATTTTACATCCACCTCCCAACCCCTGGTTCAATTATGACTTCAAAGTAATTAAATCACTTACACATTCTCTTTTTTCTCCTTTTGAATTAAACAGGCTCTTTTTACTTATTTTTGTACCATCGAGACTGATATATGTAAACAACCTCTGTTCTAATTGGCTGCTCTAAATACTGCCTCATGCAATCCCTACAAGAACAACGCTAACTTCAGATAACATTTTTAAAGAGGATGATTTTTAAACATATGTAGTGTGTATGTTTAGAAGTGTACATACTACAGAAAACATCCACAATGCTGGTGGCTTTGATGCAGTGTGTGGTTTAAATGTCTGTGACAGAGGAGAGACCCCAATGATCTTCTTAGTAGCCCCTACTATTCTCCGTAGAGGGTCTACATGAGGTTCTGGACGATCTCCATTGATCACGTCATGCCCTCCTTAATTCAGCCACCATCTTTATTTATTTTGTCTTGATTTGATAAGGGGACTTGGTTTGATAAGGGCGAATGGAATTAGGAATAAATTAAATGTTTCCACAATTTTTTTATTGTGAATTTTTAAAAAGTTATTTTGCAGCTGCACCACTTTTGGTGTGACGGTTATGAGAAAATTGAGTAGGCACTCCCATCTTTGTAATGTATGGTGAGACTTTTTATCATAAGTGAATCAATCACAAACATTGCAGATGTTCTGAGGTAAAATTACATCCCACCTAGCCCACCTAAGTCTAATCCCACTTAAATAGCAATTAATGTTGTCCCAAATATTTGTGCTGTTGTTTTCCTCTAAATTAACCTGCCTATTTATGGTACTGGTTAATATTTTTACATATTGATATGCTCTTGAATATGTCAATTTATTGCAAGACATTTATGCTTATTTATCATTTAAAACATTTTGAAAACCCAGATGTCCTAAACCTTTGAATGGCAGTGTACTGTTTAGCTCTTTCTTGAATCTGTATGATAGGTTCACATGAGGCACAATTTCTGTGCTCTGTCCAAAACTTCATTATGTATGATTATGTATGTATGCATGTATGTATGCATGAGGCACTACAGCATTCAGCACATGTCCATAGGACATCATTTTGATGTGTCTGCACTGTTAGGGGCTATACAGCTCCAACATTCCTGAAAGGAGGGGAACCATGTTCGCAGAAGCATAATCAAGTCTGAGAACGCCACATGATATGGTGAAGAATTGGAGTAAATGTGCCATCGCTTTGCTTATTTTCCATGCAGTGTTGGAAAACTTCTTGCTGTAATGGGGGCATGCTCATGTTCACACTTGCTGGACTCGTCCTTCTATTAGAACGGACAAAAGGAATGGTCATCGCTGTACAACAAACATGCAAAACTGGTCCATGTCTATGCTAATTATGTCCATAGTGGTCATTTACATTTCACATGCTACTCTGCACAAATTGTCATGCCACTCATTCCAAGACTAAGATGAAGCGTGAATGATGACATGAGGTGCTCTCAGCTTTCGAAAAGGACGAGTGAAGAATTTGAAGGATTCTGATCTGCGTCTTTTTCCCCCAAAGGCCAAAGTTGTGTTTAGTGACCGAGCAGTTACGTGTCCTGTTTGAGTCACGGACTCACTCTTCATCATCTGCAGGAAAAAGAAAGGTCAGGAGAGGGATTTTGACAGTTTTTGGGCTCTGGGCCATGTTTACCTCCAAAAGCAGACTGAGACACACGAGCGGACCTCGCAGCCCATTCTCCAGAAAAAAGAAAGAAATGTCTTTGAGTGTATGCTAACAGACCAGCAAGGACACAACAACAATAAAAGAAAGACAGGACGAACGAACTCCAAAGCAAAATTGTCTGTAAAAACGTTATTTAGTTTGGGCTTAGTCTAACAAATAAGCAAATCACTGTGCAATTTGTCCAGTGGTGTAACTAGGCCTCATGCCACCAGGGGGCAAAAGGGGGCATCACCTCCTTAACAAGATCTTCTCACCCCCTCAGTTATTGAACTTCAGTTTTCCCGTTCAAGTAAAATAGCTAGATAGCTATAGCCTCTGATGATTATGTTTTTACTCTGTCAGTGGTACTATAGTTATATAGTGAACCCTCTTGAATAGATGAAATGTCTAGGTGCAGTCCACTTGACCTTACTTCACACATGTAACTGAAAATGGCAATTATCCAGGTGAAATTTAGCATAGAAAAACACAACCCTTGTCGAAAGTCATCATATGGCGTCACTATTCCTAGAGGAGGCCTTTTTTTCTTTTACCTTGTATCAAATAAACATGTAACACAATTGACAAACTAAACCATTTTTGTTTAATAGTTAAACATTTTGGCTCTGTGAAAAATCAAGTACATCATTTTACTTAGTGGCATATTTTTTCCAGATCAAGTTGAGGAAACAATGCTGAAATCACTGACTGTGAAGGAAGAAAAGATGGAATCATCACCAAAAACAAACACAGTTAATACTCTGCTGCTCTTCCTCAAGCCATACTTCTTTATGGCGTGGATTTCACTAATGAAAAGCTATTCCGACGTTCTCAGTTGACAGATCAGTTTTGCAAGATGGAGTCTCATTATAGGTCATTTTTTAAATTTCAACCATAAATTTGGATTGAGATTTGAGGTTTTCTACTGGCCATGCCATGGAGAGATCTGCCATTCCTGTAGAAAAGCTTTAACACTCTGTACTCTGTGGCAGGGTTCATTATCATCCTGAAAAATGACTCAGCATTACCACACTTTCAGTGCCAAGGATAATCCATAAAGCCAAATTTTCACCTCCATTCATTCTGTCCTGGTACCAACCCTGGACATATCTACTGAGAAAGGGGCCAATGATCCTGGAGTTCATGACACCGGGATAACTCTTGTGACTGAGCCAATTAAAATCTTTTTTGGGCCCCTCATATTGACACTGACACAACTTTGACACAGAGAAAGCTCCGGTTTCTGAGTAACATACCTCACCAGCTTCCATCAGCTCTGCACACATAGATGTGACGTCTGCTTGTCTCGCTTTTATTCATACTGCAAACTGATCATTTTTGCAATATGTGACAGGATATATTCATTATCTGGGTAATCATCCTGGTTCTCATGACACAGGGATGCCTGTGGTGACTGGGACAATTTAAATCCTTGTTGGGCACCTCTTATAGATACTAATGTATTTGTACAACTCTGACAAACAGAAAAATCCTGAATAACATTCCTCACCAGCTTCCATCAAAACCACACACATATCTATTACATCTGCTTATCTCCCTTTGATTCACTCGGCAGACTGACCATTTTCACAACATGAAATATTATATTATACATTATATGGACAAAAGTATTGGAACACCTGACCATTACACCAGCAGGGACCTTAATGACATTGCATTTAAATACATAGACTTTAATATGAAGTTGGTCCCCACTTTGCAGCTATCACAGCTTCCACTTTTCTTAAAAGGCATTCCACAAGAGTGTTTCTGTGGGAATTTGTGCTCATTCATTCTGTAGAGCATTTATGAGGTCAGGCACTGATGTTGGATGAGAAGGCCTGGCTCGCAATTTCCATTCCACTTCATCCCAAAGGTGTTGGACTCTGTTCGGGCTAGTAAAGTTCTTCCACACCAGACTCATTCAACAATGTCGTTATTCTTTGTGCACTGGGGCACAGTCATGCCGGAATAGAAAAGGGTGTAGTTCAAAATGTCTTGGTATGCTGAAGCATTAAGAAGACCCTTCACTGGAAATAAGGGGCCACTGAATTCAGACATTAAGAGGTGTGTCCCAGTACTTTTGTCCATATAGTGTGTGTCTTGTAAAATCTCAAATATATAATGTAACATAAAGGTTTAGATGTGGTGTGCTTTGAGACATAACAATAGTGAATGAACAACAAATTTAATCTACTGAGGAATCAAAAACAAATGGACCTTGTCCATTAACATACATAACTGTTCGTCAACAGAAACCACAGAAGCAAATCTATTACAGCTTTAACAACTTCACCGGCAAGTTATTAGCTAAATTATTATTAAGCGTTACGACATGTAAAACTCGGATGTTCAACATCTTTTGTGCTGTTTATGGAAGCAGTGCTTTTTTAGTGCAGAAGAAGTTTGACACTAGACACCCGTATCGTTCCTCCGAAGAGTGCTGTCCTGGCGGTTTTTAATTGTGCCCATGGTGATAATCTTCCTCACTTTCATGTAGATTCTCACCCATGCCTCAGTAAAAACATCAAGCCCTAAATGTTTAGAGCCTCACCGGCCCACAGTCTTAGCCAAGGATAATATAACATGCATATAAACCTCACTGTGCTCGAATGCCCAATAAAAGCACCACTTAGCAACACAGGGGTGAACCATAATATTGGAATTTGGCTTTCAATCACAGATGTGTTTGTGGCATCCGTGATCGGGGATCCCTCACTGTTCAGCTCTTCATGTTCCCAGTAGAAGAAATGTTAACAATGTCCCTCTTTTTTTTTGGATTCTGAAATGACCAGCCAGTAGGTTGGCCATATTAAAGGCTGTCCAACTTAAACTCAGATGTTCTCCTTTGAGAGAGCTGTCTCACTCTGCAGTGCCAGGCAGTCAGGAATTTTTGACTGGAAAGAAGTAAGAGTATAAAAACTGGAGCAAGTTTTGTACTAATGTGAGATTTGAAATGAGTGAAGTGTATAAGAATCTGCAATCACACATCACACATTTCCATGTGATGATGTACAGGGTAAGAGGGAGGCAGGGACTATCCATGACCTTGATAGACTTGTGGGCCCCACCATCTTTGATCTAGCTATGCTGTAGAACCAACTCATTAATTATAATTCTAAATCAAGCTAATCCTTTTCGCAAATGCATGTAATCATTTTTATATTTCCAGCTAATGTAGTAGATGCTGCTAATGATTGTTTTAGGTCTAGCTAATCATGGCCACAGATCTACATCATCATTGTTGATCCAGCTAATCACCAACTTGAACCGAGTAAATCGTTGTTCATCCATCTAATCACTGTTAGTCAAGCTTATTCTAGACTAATCATTGTCCAGCTAGTCATCTCTAGGACCCATCTAAACCTTGTCCTTTACCAGGAGCAGAATGTGGTACAGTTGGAACAAAACCCTGCGTTTCCAACACCGAGCTGTATTCAAGTTAAACTCTGCAGTGAGGTAAATCCTGAGGAGCGGCATTTGAACTAAAGAACTCTGCAGGAGATGAAAAAAAAAAACAGCCTGGTAGATCTCTAAGAGCAAGGTTCGGCACTCCCCCTTCAGGGAGACTCACATGGTGTCTGGTTCTTTCTGTTCTGTGTCCATCTTCATCTCAGTAGGAGACGAAAACTTTTATCTCATCTATCTGTTTCTAACTTTCTCTTTCACAGAAACACATAATGCAGTGTAGACTCAGTCCACTAGTCTCAGTGGAATGAATGAAACAGATTGTGTTCTTATTGTAAAGATTTCCTTTATTTGCTCAGCATCCATTTCTTCTGAAACATATTAATGAGGAACTCGACCCTTCTTTGCTGCAGTATCAGCCTCTTCTCTTCTGGGAAGAGTAGAGTGCTAGATGTCATTGGAGATCAAATCTCAAGGTAGATAACTTGACAAAAATGTAAGTGTAAATTATTACAGTCTATTATTGATCATTTTATTCACTTATTGTTCGCAGAATTCATGAAACATTGAATAAAAATACCTTTGAGCGAATCATTTAGCATATTCAAATCCACACTGTATACGGAAATAATAATCAAAATGGTTAATTTGGCAAGTGTTTCCAAACTTTTGAATGGTAGTGCATAGTATTGCTCCATCAACAGATGAATCAAAAGAATAGGTCAGTGTTTCTAAATACACATCTCATTTTTTTTCATAGGGCAAAGGATTAACAGCCATTACGCTCTCTGTGGTTTATTCTCACGCTTTTCACATTTAGCCTACCGCCATCTGTCATAATGATCGCATTTACCACAAAACCCCCCACAGAATGTTATGGAGAACTTCAGGTCCAAAATTGTTGGTGACTAACTTTGAAAACATTTTAAAGAATATAGTCTTATGCAAAGGTTTCAACATTCCCTCATTGTTGTATTGATTTCTAAGTGTAAAGACATTAAATAATTATCTACAGGATGTCTAACAAACATAAATAT
Organism: Hydrocynus forskahlii; assembly: GCA_037974365.1. NCBI lineage: Eukaryota > Metazoa > Chordata > Actinopteri > Characiformes > Alestidae > Hydrocynus > Hydrocynus forskahlii. The sequence goes on along the minus strand of JBBPCX010000040.1, from coordinate 26,207,269 downwards.
GCCATCTGCAACCTTTAAGGCCCAATTTGTATTTATTTTCTGAGGAAGAAATAAAATATAAAATGGGCCATAATTTTTGCATAGGCCTGATTTTATGTTTAATGTTTTGCTAAATGCAGCAAAGAAAGAAAACATGATGTCTTGAAATATGCAGTGTGTTCTCTATAGAAGGCATGTACCAGTTTTCACATCATTTGACCAGGAAGGCCCAAATGCCTGCTTTACAAAGGGTTCCTATATGGGGTAAGTCATAACATCCCTACTTTCATCAGTCAGAAATACAACACAGGGGCGACATCAATGTCACTTTCTTTGACACTCATTTTGTGAGTAAAGTGTACATTGCTAAACTAGTGCTTATATGCAACAGACAAATATGTGTATTTTATATTTAAAATTGTAAAGGTGTGACACAACCAAACACAGTGTTACAGAGATTGAGTGTTACAGGTCTCCTTGGTCTCCTGTAGTCCAAAACCAGGGCTGGGAACCACAGTCACAGAGGAACCACTTCGGGTTCCCTAAAGAACCTTTCAATGGATGGCTCTTTAAAATGTCTACTTACAGAACATAGTAAAATGAGCTTGGGGTCTAAAAAACATGCATTTCATCCTCTAAACATTTGTCAGAATGTTAAAATATTCAGGCTTAGTGGGAAGGCCTTCTGCATGGGTAACTTGAAAAAGCTGTTCAATCCCAGGGTTGGAGGGACTGTTGAGTTTCAGAGGAGGTTCAAGGTCCTTTGCCTGACCAGTGGCTTGAGTGCATTGTAAAAATGATTTTATTGAAGCGAAGCAACACTTCAGAGGAACAAAAGCATTAATTATGCCTGACTTTAACAGGGCCATATCATGTAAAACTCCATTTTCCAAACTATATACAACAGTTCAAATAGGGACAACCAACAGTACTACTCCAACAGTCCAAATAGGGACAACCAAGCTACAAAATAAGCTCATTTTCTATGCCATTATTCTTGTGATGTCACAAAAACCAAGTACTCGGCCTATAGAAATGTAGTTATGAAGTACTGAAGTTATGAGGAGTGTTTCAGCCCAGACCACTTTTTGAATAAAGCACACAATAAGGATACATATATCAGTCCTAGAAGCAGTGACATAACAGTCTTCTTAATTCTAGGGGATAAAGAGTTGTTGGGTCATGCGATGATGACTTATGGCTGTTTTTCAACACAAAAGCACACACCTGGACCTCAAGGGAAAAATAAAATTCAAGACAAATTACCAATGCAGGAGACAGGACCTTTAAATCCATTTCCTTAGTTTGTGGTGCAGGGTGTTTAACTTCTCAGGCTTAACCTGGACTTAAACCATAGGGTTTACACACACAATCTCTACAGCCCAAGAACGCTCAGGTTTTATATTTCTTAATTATTCTTAGATAGAGGTCCAAAATTAAACAAGTTTCATAGATTAAAGTTTATTTTCCAAATGAAGTGAACAGATCAAGACCGTCTGAAGTGAAGCATTTTTTCTTTTGTGTTTACAATCTCTGGCCACTTTATTGGAGACCCCACTGGACTCCACCTTGCTGTGGCCCATCAGTTGATGCACAATTTGTGTATGCAATCTTCTAGCCCCTCATCGTTGGTCTGCACCTGATCACAGAGACACTTTTGTCTGGATGTATTTTGGATTATCTCAAGCTAGCAGAGACTCTGACATACAAACATACTATAATATCACTGCTGTGCTACAAACGGTCTACCGCCAATCTGGATAATAGCAGTCCTATGGTCAGAAACTGACAAGTGATTGACAGGGTAGGGTGTAGCTAAAAATTGTGCAGCAACAGATGGGTACACCTACACTATATGGCCCCAAGTATAGGGACACACTTCTTAATTATTGAATTCCCATGGTCCCTTTCTTCCAGTGAAGGGTAATCCTAATGCTTCAGCAAACCAAGACATTTTGGACAATGCCATGCTTCCAACTTTGTGGACACAGTTTGGGGAAGAACCTTTTCTGTTCCAGCATGACTGAGCCCCAGTGCACAAAGCAAGCTCCATAAAGACATGGCTGGATGAGTTTGGTGTGGAAGAACTTGACTGGTCACACAGAGCCCTGACCTCAACCCCATCCAGCGCCTTTGAGATGAACTGGAACAGAGATTGCGAGCCAGGCCTTCTCAGCTGTGCTTGATCTCATAAATGCTCTACAGAATAAATGGACACAAATCCCCACAGAAACTCCAAAATCTTGTGGAAAGCCTTCCAAGAAGAGTGGAAGTTGTTAAAGCTGCAAAGGGGGGACCAGCTCCACATTAAAATCTATGTATTTTAATGTAATCTCATTAAAGTCCCTGTTGTATAATGGTCAGGCATCCCAAAACTTTTGTCCATACAGTGTATGCACACCTATTTAGTGGTAGGTGGAGCTATTAAAGTAGCCAATGAGTGTAGCATTAGTTACATAAATTTTTCATATGGGCCAGCCATGTACACAGTTTGGACAAACAAAACTAAGAAAGTGGTTACATTCCTTGTGTTTATGGCATGATACTCATATTTACATTCAAGTGATTTAAGAATGCCAGATATTGCTATAGGCGGAAAGAAGAGCGACATAAAGGAACTATTTATGCTACTTTGCATTACTAAACATATACTTTTGTAGACTATTATAGAGAATCAACGTCAAGCACTATACAAATCACAATCCGTGCAAAATATGCTCTTGTATACAAAAAAAGTATATAAAACAATAACCTACACCTACATTGCATTTGTCATTTGAACACGGCTCTTTTACAACACTTTACACACACTGTTTAGGGGTTCTTGGGTGAAAAAAAAAGGTTCATTCACTCCTGAATCGAAACACAGACAGAAAACACAGGGTACATACTGGTTATAATTTTGATAAACAGCAGAATATGAATTCCTTTGGAATAAGTCCTCTGGTTATGGTGTCTCCTCAAGATTGTAGTATCCTCAGCTCCTGTGATCTGAAGACGGAGTCTTCAATCCAGTCCTCCAGCCACTCCACATTTTCGTTCTGTTTAGTTCACTAACACACCCTAGCAAGATAATAACCATCTACAACTCCTTGACTACCTGGATCTGGTGTGTTTAAAGCTGGAACAAAACAAAATGTGGACTGAGCGGGTCCCTCAGGACCTAAATGAAAACTCCTGATCTAGAGCACTGGTCTCTAATCCTGTTCTTTGAGGTCCACAGTCTTGCAGAATTTTAGCTCCAACCCCATTATAGCACACCACACTAAGCTAATTATTTGTGCGTTCCAATTGCAGCCTGTACTAAGCAGTATAATTTCAATCTAGTGTCTGTAAGCATGCTCATCTTTAGCACTTGTGAAGATACTAGACAGGACTACACAGCAACTGAAACTGGCTAATGCAGTATGTAGTACACTAATGTATATAATTAAGGGCTACATTGAATTTGAAAGCACAGTTATTATTTAATTGCTGAATTTAACATGACCAAAAAATGAAAAGATCAGTTCGGGCACCCTTTCAGTCAGGATTTAGTAAAAAACCCCTTTGGCTGAAATCACAGCCTCCAGACGGTTACTGTAGACAGATAACAGTCTTTGTCTTCTTGATCCGTTTCCCCACTTTTCCTTGCAGAATGCTTCTAGTTCACAAACACTCATAGACTGTGTTACATGCATAGCATGTGTAAGATCCAAGTCTGGGGGCAGTGAAGGGCATTTCAAAACCTGTCTTTCATCTCTTAAAATAGTCTGAGGTTGATTTAGATGTATGTTTTGGATCACTGTCTTCTCGTAATATCCAACCTCTTCTCTACTTCAATCTCTTTACTCACTGTGGCACATCAGCTCCATTGATCTGGTGAATATCACATCCATCACCATGCTTAACACTTGGCAAAGGTTACTTTTGTTGAAACATTGATGTTTAATGTCAAAGAGTCCCATTTTTCTTTCATCAGACCACAGCACATGATTTCAAAATGCTTCAACACTGCAGAAAGCATCACTATTCCTATTCTAGTCTAATTTTAGTCCTTGACAGTGATGTGGGGTACTTTGTATACCTGACCAACCTATGACAGTTCTTCAGCTTGTTAAGTTCAGCAAATAAATGGTAATCACATATTAAACTTTGCATAAATGCAACATATTTGAGTTTGTTTTAAGCAGATCTAAGACTGCATGAGACCACAGCTGGGAACCCCTCTACATGTTGCGAGTTGTGCTGGGGAGTCCTGAGGATTGGTCTAAAAAAATCCCACTCAAAACGGAAAAGGAGGAGCCACTCAAAAAAGCATTTCAAAATGCTCGCTCCAATATAATCTACCAATTTTTACCTTATGATGTAAATTGGTGTAGCAGCATTACTTCCTGCTACAAGATGTTGCTACTTTGCATACCAACATGGCAAAATTTTGCATCAGTAAACAGTATATACCATATATATACTGTTAATTAAATTGTTTAGAAAGTGAATGTTGCTCATCACCCTTTTTTAGCCAAATCAGCCAAAGAATGTACCTTGACATCATAAAATTTGCAACCTAAAGTTAATTGCCCAGCTACGACAGCAACATTTCCTTACTGCTTACTGCAATTATCCCTATGGAAATTATGTCACACAGAAACACAAGAAAGACAAAGTCATCTGACCTGCATTTTACATTTTGAAAAGTTCTTTGATGGCTCTTCTTCTTCATCTATATTTATACCTCTGAAGTCACATCATTATTCTGAAGCCTCATGCCCATATTAGGAATTCCTGGTCAAAGCATTTTTTTAACTCTATGGCAAAAATGAATGCAGTTGTCAAAAATGTCTGTTGTGGCCTGCAATTAGCTAAAATGTTCCAAAGCTGACATGTTTTGGCCTCTGTACATTTTGTTCCTGAACGTCAATGAATCCTTAAAAAAAAAACAACAAGGTCATAAAGGAATAAAAATCCAAATATTGCTACAGAGGTTAGCAGCCAATCGCCTGCGTCATCATCAACGTCATCTGTGTTTGGAAACTGTTTTTTATCTACTTTTCAGGCTCATCTCATCTTGTGACCGGTGGACTGGACGTTATTGATGTAAAGATCTGATTAATGCAAAAGGGCTGATGTATGAGAAGACCTTGATGTGTAAAGGCCTTGATGTGGTGTCTGCCGCATGGAATACGTCTGTGTGAGACAGAAAGGGTATGATTGAATTAAGAGTATGAATTAGCAATAGAATAGTGTTAATTAACAAGCCCTCAGGGGAACAATGGTGATCAATAATTCCACTGGAGGAGCTGGGGGTGAGCTGGCAACGTAATTACAGGAATTTCATCAAAGCTAACCCTGCTGCACACTGAACTCACATTGTTTGAACGGCAAACAAATCAGCAAGCGCTGTCAAATGGGCACAGCTGTCAAGTCTCACGGTTTAGTCATGGTTTGCCTTTACTCACAACTGTAAGTGTAAATCTCATGGATTATCACACTCAAGCATGGCGTCATTTAGAGCGGGGCCGTTGGGTGGAGGTCCTCACCACATTCTGTCCATCTGTCCTCATCACTTTTAGAACCCTGTCCCCTATATCAACAAATACAATCCCACACCCTGATGACAAACACAATCACAACCAACCCCCTAAAAGATTAGATTGCACCCCCTTTCTTATACACAAAAATGATGCTAGCACTGCACAGTAGCAACTTACACAAGAGTCTGCTGCTTGTTTAAATTACTACTAGCTTTATTAGCCAATACGGCCCTCTTTAATTAGCAGTGTGGTGATTTTGCGAGCTTCATCAATAATGCTAATGCTGGTAACAGTGAATGAAAGCCTTTAGTCACTTATCAGCATTATTAAAACAATATTGAGCTAACTACTCATTTCTCTTCAGCGCTGTAAGCATGGATGAACTATTCCTGGGCGAACAGACTACCTAAAGGGATACGAACTAAAATGAACCGGCAGCTAAAAGCCCCAGTAATGTACGACAGAAATACCTCCTGAATGGAGTGCTTAATTTCGTCACACCCAGGGGTTCGTTTTGTAAAGTGTGTGGTAGTAGTATAATTGGTGCTTGACATTAAAACACTTGTTGCAATGGGAAGCTGGCTAGCACAAAACAGCGCAGGACTCGGGACAAAATAAAAGTGCCCAGACTTTTGAAACTAACTTTCACGTGACATCATTTCAATGCACATGTCTGTCAGCTTGCTTGAATGGATGCAGGAATATCCACATTTGGACTCCTTAGATACAGTGACACTGGAGAGTAATTATGTACAGGACACGGAAAAAACATGTCAGCATAGGACGTTTTTAGTTTACCACATGGCAGCGATTTTGAAAAAGTCATTCAAAGAGAAATAAAATGCTTATTCCTTATTTGATTATGACACAGACTACAAAATGATGCACTACTTCAGAGGTCACTGGCAGCCTGCAGATTTTAACAATCCATACCACTGTGAACACGCTACTTGCACTTAAACAGGCTAGACAGAGTCGGGTTGGAGGTGAAATGTGCAAGAAAGTGGACCATTTGTAGAGTTATTCACCACTATTTGGCAGTGCCGGGAAACTAGAGTGGAAACACCAGAAAGCCGGAGAAAGTGGAGTATTTCCACCCGCCCATCAGATTCCCTCGCTCCAGCTTCAGATAGAGCCTGTCTTCTCGCTCCAGATGCAGCAGCACGCCATTACTCGCAGCCTCGCGTGTCACATCCTGATCACCCGCGAAGGCGGAGATTATCGGGTATTCGTTGTGCATCAGGTTCACCTAATAATGATGAAAGACAGATTCGAATAAATTAGTTTTAATACCAGAGTCAAACCAGCACTGGTTTAAAGTAGTGAGTAAGAGTACTCTTACTTTCTCTCTTTCACAATCTTACCCACACACACACACACACACACACACAAACACACACAGACACACACACACACTGTCTCAAATCACTGCAGCTCAACTTGCTTGACTTAAAACTTAAAATGTGGGGTTAACAATAATTAGATTAAATATAGAACATGAAGATGAATATTTTGAATATTTTGAATATTATGTTAGAGTTCAGTGTTAAAGGGCCCTTAAACCACACTTTCCTCACATGTAATATGTAATTGTAATATGATGTAGTGAGTAAAGTTTCAGTATGTGCCATGTACCTAGGCCACAGCCTGTTTTGTATTCGCTTTTTATGATGTCACAAAACTGCAGCAGTTCAGCGCCACCTATTAATACTGAAGTTGTGAGGAGCGTTTCTGCCTGCATTGCTTTTTGATACAGGTTAGTCAGAACCATTTGTCATATAGTCCCAACCTGTTTAAGTCTGCGGGACACATAGAGGTTGGGAAATAGTCTTGAAAAATATATGACTGTTCTTTGGTATACAAGCCCACACAAATAACCTTAGGGGAAAAAATATAAGAACATTATGGGCCCTTTAAACTTTGCAACATTGCAACTGGAAGAAAGACAACAAAAGAAAGAACAGGACAAATGTGAACTCATAGAATTCTCTCTCTTTCCACACAGTCTCCAGTTTCTGCCTGTGGACCTAGCTGTTTTAGTTTACACCCTTTAGCCCAGTTAATGGTTTCTAAATTTTTCTTTCTCATATCTTTCAAACACTTACATAGTAGTTCCATAGTAGTCACTGAATAAGATTCCTAAAGATCTTAAGATTCCTAAAGAAATTCTCCAAGATACTTGGGATATGAATTGGTTGCTGTGGTATTTCTGGTGGTTGCTTGGGTTTTTCATGGTGTTTAAGGTGTCTGAATGACTTCCTAGGTGGTTGCCAGGGTGCTGCTAGGTAGCTGCTGTGGTGTGTCAGGTGGTGGCAGGACTGTTGATCGGTGGTTGCTGTGGGTTTCAGGCAGATACCAGGTTGCTGGTAGGTGGTTGTTATAGCTTCTCAGGTGGTTCCAAAAGTGTTTATAATGTGTTTCTGTCATGGTAATAAACTGGTCTATTAACTTTTGACCACTGAATTCTTGTGGACCAATATTAATCAGGGAAAAGTCCAAATTTAAACAGAAGCCCACTATTTCTGATCAGACCAAACATTATGGAGTTGGCTGGGTGTTTAAAAAAAAAGTCTCATAAAAATTTGGGATGAGTTAGCTGACAAAAAATTCAATAGAAAAGTAGAGAGAGAGAGAAATGGAGAGAGTGATCATCCCACTTTCCATTTGCAATACTGCAGTGTTTACTGGTTACAAACTAATGGGTCCAGACTGTCCAGGTCCTTCATATTATTTCTCAACATTCACACTTGTAGAGACTCAAATGTCGCATTGTTTGATGTTGTAAGTCATCAGGTTAATGTGAATTGCTGACCTGAATAGTCTGTCTGTTGTAAACCTTCACTACGTGGAAGCTGAAGCTGTAGATTCCTCTCCGCGGTGCCGTGAACACGCTTGCTTTCAGGTCGAAATGGTTACCAATGTTGACGAGCACCTGCATGAGGTAAAGAGAAACATGCCTTCAGGAGAACAACGCAAGGGGCTCAGCATCATTAGGCATGTTCAGACTAGAAGCGAAAGCAGCATGCTTTTTGTGTATAGACGGAGACTATAAAATGGAACAGTCTGTTCCGATCAGTCCCCCACTCACAACAAGGCTGTACCTCTGCTTGTACTTTTGCAACATTAATATATAGACTGGGCTGGCGGAGTTAGCTTGTAGAATTGGGTAATCTCGATATATCAAAAAAAAAAAAAAAGATTTTTAAAAGATTGTCATTATTTACTCCTGGGAGGTTTGGGGGCTGCACAAAACCTCAAGACCATTAAGTCCAAACCCTTGACCCCCAAAATGTTCCTTTCCAAACCACCTTTCCTTTACCTTGATGGAAAACATCATGAGGTCAGTGAAAGACATGAAGGTCGGGAACATGTGGGATGGTGATACACTATATGGACAAAAGTATTGGGATGCCTATTACACGAAAGGGACTTTAATGACACTGCATTCAAATGCATTTATTTTAATATGGAGTTGGACACCCTTTGCAGCTATAACAGCTTCCACTCTTCTTGGAAGGCTTTCCACAAGATTTTGGAGAATTTGTGCCCATTTCTATGGGAATTTGTGCCCATTTATTTGGTAGAGTATTCATGAGGTCAGGCACTGATGTTGGACGAGAAGGCCTGGCTCACAGTCTCCGTTCCGGTTCATCCCAAAGGGGTTGGATGCGGTTGAGGTCAGGGCTCCGTGCGGATCAGTCAAGTTCTACCACACACTGAACTCATCCAGCCATGTCTTTATGGACCTTGCTTTGTGCACTGGGACACAGTCATGCTGGAATAGAAAAGGTTCTTCCCCAAACTGTGACCACAAAGTTGGAAGCATGGAGCTGTCCAAAATGTCTTGGTTTGCTGAAGCATTAAGATTGCTCTTTACTAGAACTCGGGGGCCAGCTGAATTGAATCATTAAGAGGCATGTCCCAATACTTTTGTCCATACAGTGAATCTCACTTCCTTTCTAAAGGGTGGTCCAGTGTACACTATGCTAAAATAATACATAAAAGGAAGCACTCACGCACTGTCCCCTAGCATTTAGAGCAGAGGCATTATTAAGATCTTGAAACATTCAGGGTCCTAGCTTCAGTGTGCTGATGGGGCAGAGGGGGAGCAGTTTGGTTTGCTTCCCTTCGCTGTGTCGACATTTCTTCATGAAAGCTTAAAATGATAGATGATTATGATTAGATCTGGGGCTATTATCTATTTTTAATAATAATCATAAAACATTCGGGACTGTAGCCTCAAATGCCCAAGGCCTAACAACACATTCGCCTTTGTCTTCTTCATGTCAAGGGTTTGATAAGTGTGAAGTGTCTATTTATCATACGTGACCACACCACAGCACAGCACACAGTGTGAACATTGCAAAATTGTTCTCTGCATCTAACCCATTCACTCGAGTGAAGCACTGGGCAGCCGACTCAAGGGTACCTCAGTGGTGCCAGTGGCAGTCATGGGATTCAAACCCACGAACCTCCAATTGCAGGTGCAGATCCCTAACCACCAGACCACAACTGAGCAAATGTTTCAGTGCATTTAAAAATACCTCACCACAGCTAATGATGTTACGAGCCACTCACAAGACAGCACACTGCTGCCTATGTACATTAAATAAACCAAGATCAGGTCTAGGACACCTCATGGAACACAATTAATTCCACATAACGATTTTTAATGTCATATGAATAACTACTGATAAGCATTCTCAGCCATAGCTTTAACATTAATATAAATGTTCATACAATTCGTAAAATTTTTCTGACAATAAGGCAAAACCTTAAACACCTATGTGGTAATATCATTACTGCCTGTGTGCTAGGTGTGGAATTAGTCAATAGTTTTGTAGTTTTCTATTCATGTTCCAGTTCAACATTTGTTGTATGTGAATCGGTATGCATTAACTGCAAGCATTTCGCAGCCATGTTAAAATGTGGAGGGCAGAAAACGTTTTTTAAACACCTGCTCCACTGAAAACAACCTGATTTAGCATCATCTGTTCACCCCAACATGTAAACACAGCAGTACTCAGCTCACCAAACAATCAGGCCTCAGTATAATACTAACGATTTACTGCCCAAAATCTGTGATGGAAAATGCGATCATTTCTTGGAACATTATCAATGTATTTTTTAATATATATTTTTGTACTTTCCATATTTAAATGAAAACCCTACACTCAAAAACTAAAACTGATAAACTAACATATTTAGCTATTTAGCTCAATAATTCAGGGCAGGCTCGGTGGCGCCCTCTAGTGTTTAACAGCTATTTTTTGGTTTAATAGGGGAAGCTGCCTGGCTCCTCTTAACTGCCTCCAATAATGGTGTCATTATGTTAAAATGAGCTTTAAAAACATCACTATGGCTTGTTGTGATGCAAACAGTAAGAAATCATATTTAGGACTCCTTTACTTAATATGCAAACGCCTCACACAATATATTCAGTTTTATTTACACTGCAAACTTTCTTATACGCACTAAAGACATTTGTGCGTAATTACTGCAGACTAAGCAGCACTAATTAGTCTCAATTAGTTCCTCTCGTGCCGCGAGGCTCCTGGTTTGAAAGCTTGCACCCGCGCGTAAAAGCGCACAGGCGCATTAAAACAATTCAGTTTTCTCATATCTAAGAAGGCTTCTTCTTGGACATGTGAGATTTGAGAAACAGAGGAAAAAAGGCAAAAAAAGAAGATGGAAAGAAAGAAAATGTGTGAAACATGACCTACTAAGATTTGACCTCAATCTGGTCATTTGCAGCACAGCAACGGTTCCACACAACCACAAGTAAACGGACAGTGTCAGAGCAGGACCTGGTCGAAGTAGATGGTCATGGACTTGTTGCTCATCTCGGAGGGCTCGTGGTTGGTCCCCCTCACTGCGGAGAAGGCCACCTTGGCCCCGGCCGCGCGCACGGAGATCCCGAACCCGGCGGCCCCCGCGCCGTCCCCGGACGGGTTAGAGTCACAGACCACCAGACACTTCCCCTCCAGCACCACGGGCTCCGTGTCGTTCAGCCCCACGGAGGAGCCCCCGCGAGCCGCCAGCAGCAGCGCGAACGCCAGCAGCCCCAGCATCGCGAGCAGGAGAACACTCTCCCGCGTAAAAACGCAAAACAAGGGCTTCAGAGAGGAGGAGACGGCACCTGCTCCCTCTACAGACACCTCCCTCCTCCCTACTCTCTCTAGATATCTCTTTCTCTTTCTCAAACACACACACGCACACTCCTCTCTCTCTCTCTCTCTCTCTCTCTCTCTCCAACACACACTTCTCACACACACACCTCTCTCATACACACACGTCTCTTTCTCTTTCTCTCTCAAACACACACTACTTCGTCTCCTTATCTCTGTCTACCCTTCTTCCCCCTTTTGTCCTTCGCGCTCTCTTTCTCTCCCTATATATATATCTCTGTCTCTCTCTCTCTTTCTCTCTCTCTCTTTCCTTTACGCACACACCTCTTTCTTTCTGCCCCTCCTTCTCTTTTTCTTCTTTCATATTTACCCCTCTTTGTTCTTGTCTCCCCATTTATCTCACTCTTTTTTCTCTCTTTATCACTTCTCTCTCTCTCTCTCTCTCTCTCACCCACACACACACACACACACACACACACTTTTCTCTTTCTCTGCCCCGCCCTCTCCTTTCCTTCTATTCTTCTTCCCTCTGTCCCCTTCTCCTCTCCCTCTCTCTCTTTCTCTCTCTCTTCACCCCCTTTTCACCATCTTTTTTCTTAACTCTCTCTCTGTCAGACATAGCAGCTGACTGTTGACCTCGATTAGTATTTCCTAACAGGAGGAGAGATGCTGTAAGAGAACAGAAACCCCTAAACTGAGGAGAGAGATGTTTATGTAATATGGATGTGAAATCTCCTGTTGACCTTGTGAGGTGTGTGTTTGTGTGTGTGCAGACAGACGGGTGTGATGAGTGTAAGTGACACTATAAAGGCAGAGTTTATTACAAAGGCAGACTGATCTCAGTGGTCTTGAACTGTGTGGAGCTGGTGAGGTTTCACTGAAATTTAAAGTGTCGTTGTGCCCTCTAGTGGCTATAGAGCGGTACTGCATGTCAGTAAAAAAAACATGAACTCACTGATGCATCCATTTTTGGGAATTTTCAGCTGCTCATTCACTATATTGACAAAAATATGGGGACACACCTGCTTTTCAGGGTTTGGGCTAGGTCCCTTACTTCAAGTGAAGGACAATCTTCACTTCAGCAGCCCAAGACATTTTGGACAACGCCATGCTTCCAACTTCGTGGGCAGTTTTTGGAAGAGCCTTTTCTATTCCAGCATGACTGTGCCCCAGAGCACAAAGCGAGCTCCATAAAGACATGACTCGTCTGCACAGAGCCCTGATCTCAACTCCAACACCTTTGAAATGAAATGGAACGGAGATTGTGAGCCAGGCCTTCTCGTCCAACATCAGTGCCTGAGCTTATAAATGCTCTACAGAATGAATGGGCACAAATTCCCACCGATACACCCCAGTATTCCACTCCAAGAAGAGTGGGAGCTGTATGGCTGCAAAGAGGGGACCAAATCCGTATTAGAGTTTTAGAATGTATTAGAATGTAATATCATTAAAGTCCCTGTTGGTGCAATGATGAGGCGTCCCAATACTTTTGTCCATATAGTGCATGTTTAATCACAACCCTGTTTACGTTAGTTCAGCCCCTAATGGTCAAAGCTCGTATTCTACACCAAAAAGAGAAGTTGTAGGTTCCACTGCAGTTCTACAGCCCCAAATATATTGGACCTTTTTCTACTGAAGTTTTTATTGAAAAGGTATCTACATCAGTCTCTATTCTGTTACAGCTCTATTCTTGGACTAATTTGTATCTCCATGAAAAGTCATGTCAAGGTGTTCAAAGGGCTCCAACACCCTTGACTGATCTTATAAAGGTCTATAAAGCTCATAAAAGAGCTACCCGAGTCATTTAGCCCTATTCAATCTCAGTGATTTACCCTGAATGTCTAGATAAAATAAGGCAAAAAAGAACCCCCTGACAATTTAGTGCTGCAAAGTTGCTGCAGCTGGATTCACAGGAGGCCTGTCTGATTCATTAGTTTCAGAATTCTGTTCATTTATTACTGTTAATGCAGTTTAGTACTTATCTAGACTCTAAACCTGATTCAGTTCATTAAAGAATTCAGGCGCATTTAAGCATAGGAGATTAGCATACAGTGTATTACACTGTTCAGGTTTTTATAAAAACACAAAAAACAAGAATTTCCCACCTCAGTAAATGGTGTTTGAGGGTACATGCAAATGCTTTTTAAACCAGTTAATGATATGACTAGTATTAAATGTTCTATATTTTTGTGTGAATAAGCATAAACTCAAGGAAGACGTAAGGCCATCAATGTGGAATACAAGCTTCTTCAGAATTTAACATTGTGGGTCCTCTGATGGCACAGATGATGTACCTTGATATAATAATGAAGGTATTACTTAAAGCCGGGGTGCCACCCTCTGGTCCTGGGGATCCAAAATCCAGCAAAGTTTGGTGATTTCCCTGCTGAAACACACCCGGTTCCCATTTCCCTAATTAATTGCTGTAGGTACAGTGTGTGTGTGGGTCTTCATCTTACTGTATAAATCTGAAAAGCACTCTGAAATACAGCTTCTTGTTTGAAAGATTTTTTTATTTACTATTAATATCGTCCCAAAATGAGATACAAAGATTTTATGGACCGAGAGCAACTGCAAAATAAGAGGCGGTTGGAGAATAAGGACGTAAAAGCGAAGAAAGTGGAAACTTTATTATCAAAGTTACACCCGCACCAGCATGTATTAGCTATATTACAGTCCTGTGGCTCAATCCTCCCTGACGAGCTCAACATTATACTCCTGTATCATACATTCACACTTATGCCATTACAGGGGAAAAAAAAACAAACCAAAACAAAAAAAAACAGATGAGGAGTTGCACAGCAGGGATCAGAGAGGCATGCGGTTGCCCTCTACGCTGATCTTCACCGCATGACCGGTCTTCGTTAGGCGCCGGATGTCCGCAAAGCGTCGCATTTGTTTATCTACGCGTGATAAACTCTTCCTCACAGGACCCTGTGGCACAGTGGAAGAAACAGAGGACAATCAGACTCAAAGAACATGCAGTGGATATTATAATTCAGTGATATAAAGTCCAGCATGTGTACACACACACACACACACACACACACACACACACGTACACATACACACACTTTTCATGGGGGTTACGTTCGAAGAGCACCCGCGTATAGTGTAAAACCGCATTGTTGAGATGTGGATAAAAAATGCCTAAAATGCTTATTTTTTTTATAGTATAAACCCTAAATATGCCCACAAACATGCTCCCAAAACACTTTAATTTCATTTTAAACTCATTATCTTTAAAGAAAATGTAAAGGTAAACCTATATTGGTACTGTACAGTTTACACTGAACTCCTGCAGTGCTAGAATGTAAATACCGATGTTACCCCTGTATAGACTGTACTG
>JBBPCX010000040.1:26181311-26192200 GCA_037974365.1 Hydrocynus forskahlii | reverse complement strand
TTATCTTAATACTGTATTGTGACATAGTAGTCTAGTCTACTTTATTTTTTATTCTATTCTATTGTTTTCTTAATTTTACTGCTTTTAACTCTGTACTGTCCACTTTCTGCCGTTACTAAACGAATTTCCCTCTTGTGGGACTAATAAAGGTTTATCTTATCTTATCTTAATTCAATGCTATGCCAGGCTAACAACAAATAGAAATAAAAAGAAGTCTATTTTGTATTAAAATATGTGCTATTACATATTCTATTTTAAATTAGGTTTAACCCTGCATCTGCACAAACAGCATCTAGTCCTTCTTCAGTGTTACATGCCCATTAAATTAAATCTACAGCTAGAACTGATTTACTCCGGTCATACCTCTGCTCCACACGGTTCATCAGCTCAAGTCTGTGATAAACCATGTTATAATTAATCGACTATGCTCCACACAAGATGAAAAATGTGTTTTTTTTGTCATATGATTCATTTAATATATAATAGCATTATTGTCAAATAAGTTATCTAAACCAGAATTATTAACACACAGTTGTGCTGCTATTATTACTAACAACCTTTCTAATGACCTTACTAATTATCTCTCCAGTGCTGAAAGGCCTCCACATCTCCATAAGTAATAAATGAATACATTCCTTTACACTAATGGTGGTCCCTAGAGACTTGTTCAAATAAGATTGGAGGTCAAGGGAAAAAATTCACATTACAGGAATGATTATGCTTTTATTAGCCACAGTAAATGAGCACTAACCACAAGTAGCCAATTACATTTGATTATAACAAGAACATTGTCAAATACCACAATTACAAAGATTCAGTTACCTCAGTTCCTCTGTCTTAACAAGGTTAACTCGGTAACTCTTTACCTGCCACCTGTCCCATCACATGTATGCCATTTCTGAGGTGAAAAATAAACTGCTGCTCTGTCAGTTAGATCACTTATTTCTGACACTTCTTGCAAAAAAATAAATCTTTGTAAATAGCTTGTGCTTTTCAACATTAAAAACCCTGATGTTCAAAATGACCAGAACTACACATAACCTACACCAACTGACCACCTGATCGCACAAACTGTACAGTGCACAGCAGGACAAACGAAAAATAGTTTAAAGCAGGACATGTCAAAAATGAAAAAATAACTGAATCGTAAAGCTCTAATATGACACAACATTTTTACTTGCTCCTTGTATTGGACATTGGTTTCAAGCTGGAAAATCAGTCATGATGAACCTGGTCATTATGGATAGCTGTGACTATGAATAGCTATGAGACTAATGGCTAACAAGTGACAAAAGATTACTCAGAATCAATAAGCCTAAATGATTATACTGATTCCTCAAACTGCAGCAGGTTCAGTAATGTTAAATAGACTTTTGTGGTTTCTGGCACTGTGGGACGCAATATTTTCTACAAAATCGTATCTAAAATATTCTGTCACATGGCTAAAAACATTAGCAACGATCTTGAGGCCTAATGAATCTTGTTCAATAATTTGGTCCATTTTTTTAGAGATAACAGAATGCCATATAGCATCAGAAACCACACTGATTTGAGATTAATTGAGAATTTGATGTTTTCGGAAGCAAAAGTGTGATGATTTAGGCATGCACAATGCTAACCTTACTGCTAGATGCTCCCATTCCTTTTTAGCCTACATTACTCAGCCCTAGTGCAAAAACTAAAATAGCAAGTGTCGCACATTAAACATGCCTTGGCTGATCGACTACTATTGAGGTAATGAAGGAACTGTGTGAATTAGATTTTCCATCTAAGCTCTATAACCTGGTTGGTTATTCTCGGGTCACGGAGCTGTTAGGGGATTCACCAGAAGGAAGTTCCTGATTATGCTGGAAATGTACTTTCAGCCAAGAAAAGGATTACAGGTGGTGCAGTCACTGAGAAAAGAGATTTCTCAATTTAGAGGTCAGGTCCATATCTCGATAATATAAGAAAATTGCATTTAATCATCTCCCAACAGAACTGCTGTTAAATAAGGGGTAAAGGAGAAGCTGATTAAATGAAAGAGCGTTTACAAATGATCTTTTAAGGCAAAAGATACAGAAAAATCTTTCTGGCATAAGCACATCATAGCTCCAGACCATGACCTTTCACATTAAAATTATTCGATAGCTCAAGCATATTTGTAATAGTGGACAACACAATAATGTGATGATAAAAAAGAAAAAAAAAATTGTACAAAGAACAAGGAACATGTTCAAGTACAAGCAACACGTTCAAACATTTGTATGATTATTGAAACATACACATCAAATACTACAATAATAACAAACATATTAAAGGAATGTTTCATGGGAAAATCTAAAGTGTACAATTTTCCACTTACCCCCAAATGTAGCCCATAAACCAAGACATGGTGTGCAAACAGCTAAAATACTAATTTTACTGGCAAATATTAGAAGTCAATAGCCTGTAAATACAGACCCAAAATTTCCTTCCAGCCCTTCATGAAGCAGGTACAAACTCGTGGATGTGATTTGGGACTCAGTTTGACTTACTGCAAGGTATAAAAATGAACAAAAATTCACTGTCTGGCCAGAAGATTCTTTGGACCAGAAATATGTATTGGCTGATCAACTATGTCGAGGATACGTTGAAATATTTTTTTGCCAAACCATTCCTTTAAACAGCCACCAACAAAAACGGAACAACTTTTCATAAATGTACAGTTTAGAATATACATAGAAAATGGCATGCAGACTATATACACAAATATACAAAAATACACATATTTTCACATTGTTTCAAGACCTCGTAATCAAGAGTCAAAAAATATGGCCAGTAAAACAGAATGAATTGTATATTTAAATTGTAACCAAGAAGTGTTTTACACACAATTTATCACTGTACATACTGTTCTGTAAAATATTCTTTCTTTGTATAGAAATAATGATTTACACTGAGATAAATCCCATCCCAAAAGTTAATTTCCCATTTTCTGTTCCTGTTCTTTTTACCCAGCATGTCATGTTGCGAGATTAAAGAGAGCATTTACCACCTCCTCCTACTTAAATATTATCTCATTAAAAGGATCTCTAAAGAATTTAGAGGCAAAATTACCATCACAACTCCTGCCCTACGCCCAAGGCCCACACGGATGGCCAAAAAGGCTTCTCTGAAGCAGCTCCACCAGCCCACACAATGCCAATGAAATTTATCATCCCTCGAGAGCGAAACGAGGCAGGTTGATCTCGCTCAGTCTAGACTGCCTGACTTCCTTACAAACCTGTTTTGGAGTGTAAAAAACGAGTATGGTGCTAATCATTTTTACTTGATTTGATTTCTGATGAAATATTCAACTGTTACAGAGGAAGCCATCATGAAGAAGCAAATAAGCGACTGGCAGGTTAATCTTAACCTAACCTTATTGACTAGCACACTAACTAAATTTTCACTTTTACTATATATTTTAGTTAATAAGCACGATACACTCTGTGGTCAAAAGTATTGGGATGCATAGACGTTAATACTGAGCTGGTCCCCCTTTGCAGCAATAACAGCTTCCACTCTTCTTGGAAGGCTTTCCACAAGATTTTGGAATGTTTCCGTAGGAATTTGTGCCCATTCATCCTGTAGAGCATTTATGGGGTCAGACACTGATGTTGGACGAGAAGACCTGGCTCACAATCTCCGTTCCAGTTCATCCCAAAGGTGCTGGGTGGGGGCTCAGTTCTTCCACACCCAACTCTTCCAACCATGTCTTTATGGAACTTGCTTTGTGCACTGGGGCACAGTCATTCTGGAATTGAAAAGGTTCTTCCCCAAACTGTGTCCACAAAGTTGGAAGCATGGCATCGTCCAAAATGGCTTGGTATGCTGAAGCATTAAGATTGCCCTTCACTGGAAGTAAGGGGCCTAGCCCAAATCCTAAAAAACATGTGTGTCCCAATACTTTTGTCCATATAGTGTATCTGTGTTCTGGCTAAAGTAGCTATAAGGTAACAATCAAGTCAAGCTAATGGGTTAGCTTCGGTAACTTAGCCAATAATCCAGTCCACAAATAGTTTTTGGCAAGCAACTTAATCACCCTTACTTGAGTGAGTGTATTTCTTCTTTAATTACATTTTTAAGTTAGTTAGCACTTCAGTTGTACTTTTAGCTGTACAACTAAGCTGTACTTTTATTTGAGGACCTTTCAGTACTCCGTCCATCCTGCTGCAAACACAGACCTCTTCCAAAATTCACTGTAACCATCACACATTTTGCCAAGATTTGGATTAATTAGTGTAATTTTTCAGCGTGTTATTTCAGTCTATTTCGCCTCTGCATGGACGGATCTTTTATTTCTGGGCATCAGTCAGCTGAATCTCAACCTGGAAGCAGTTCAAAGAGTCACTGGAAGTGTGTGTGTTTATGGGAAAGCAAATTACATTAGAAATTGGATGCATTTGATTAGCGCAGGAATGTGATTTGCAAAAAGAAACTCAAATAATGCAACAATATGTATATAGTGCTGCCATAATATCTAATTCTATAACACACTCCTTTAATGATTTATAATGGTTTACCTGAGATATTTAAACTTAAAAGTAATTTTGACTTAATCTCATTTTTTACAGGAATCTCATGGATTCCTGTAGTATCACCATAGATCTTTTACAAGTGACCTTTTTATGAACATCCCACCTGCTTTTATTCTGAATGAAGTGAAATAACCAAAATATACTTGGTTATCACAGACTGTCTCTTCATTTTTGCATTGAGAGTAAAAGCGCAAATGAGCTAAGAGACTAAACGAGCTAACGAGTAATGGAATCAAACCACTTAAAAAAGTGTGTTTGAGTTTACTTAGCAATGACACATTTTGCAGCAAGTGATCATGTAGGTTTGCGGGTGGTATAGCGTCAATTAGAGGGGTATATTAGCTACACTGGACTCAGCTCCAGTGCAAAACTAAATAAGGAAACATCTGAGAGCAAAGGTGTCTTGGTTGACTGAATACAGCAGAGGTAAAGGGAAAGACGAGCACAAGCCAAAATGGAAATTAGAGAGAAAAGTTTGTTGTATTTGTCCTTCCAGGCTTTAGATCATTCCTTGTTATTACTTTGGGGAAGCTCTTGGGATTTCTTTTCCTCTGCATTTTTATTATAAAAATCTAAAACTTTTTTCTTGTGGCCTGTGCCTGACTATTTTGTCAAGTTTGTGTGAAGGCGTGGGTTTTTTTAATGCAGCGCTAGCATTTCAGTAAGCAATTTAAAAAGGAAAGGCTACCTGAGTTACTATTTCCAGTCTTTTTTCACCTCCTATCTTTTAGCAATCAGTTTGTAAAAGTGCTCGGCTGATACCAAACATGATACATTTATTAATGCTTAAGTTCACATAAGCAGATTGTAAAATTAACTAGAGCTTGATGTTTGTCAGAGCTCTCATTGCTACGCTTCCTATGTTGTGTAGCTGCACTTTGTCCTATTTTGCTGTGCAATGCTGTGTGTATATCACTAATTTCAACGCATAGTATAAAAGGAAATAAAACAGAGGATTGTCTCTTGAATGGGTGATTCACTAAAGCCAATTATGCATATTAAGTAATAAACACTAATAAATTGTTGTATGTAATATATAATATTTGTTGTATGTAACTTTGATCCTTATTTCATGGCCAAGTTTTATGGAAGTCAAGCACAACCTGTAAATACTTGCATGAACGTTTTACCAGACCCGCCAAAGCTTCTCCAGCCAGTATCAATTGCTAGTTGAAGTGTCTGACGCAGAGCCCAGTGTCTGACACAGAATGCATTGTGGGTCCAGGCAGAGGTCAAAGAGCCCTTGTAGGCCATCTCAGTGGAACCAGGTGATCTGGCAAGAGGATGGTACAACGTGAGAATCAAAAAATTCAGCTCATTATGGAAGTTCACACAGAGCAAAAGAAAAGATCTACCAGAAAGCAGAGGCACTCCAGCCATCATGAAAGGGTTGGAGTTGGTGTAATTCTACTTTGAACACCAAAGTAAAAGAACGCAAAATTTCAAAGGTTGAATAAAGCACATGAAGGTCAGAAACAGAAAAGCAACCTTGTTTACAGCCCGTGAATTTTACAGTAGACTGTCCTTCTACAGTTGCAAAACTATGTAAAAGTTGAAAAAGGCTTTTAACCCATCAAATAAAGCAAGGCTCCTCACTCTAATTCAGTTCAAAGTCTAACCGGCTGCTATATGGTTGTAGTTTCTGCATCTAGAGCACTTGGCAAGGTTGAAATGTCCAAAGCGTACCTATCCAGTGTTCTTGGAATTCTAACCCACGATGTCCTGATCACAGGGCGAATGCCCAAACCACGAAGTTACCTGCTTTAGAATTCAGTCCTTACAATCCAGAGTCAGTCACGTGGTAACTTGACAGATACCCAGAAACGCAGATTCACCTGAAGTGTGTTTGATATTTTGGAGGCATTGTACATCAGCTCCGCTGCACGTTACAATTACCTATAAAATCCATCTCTGAGGCTCTTTTTTGGAATTAAAGAGCGTCATATAGTACATAATTTTTTCCAAACTGTCTTTAAAGTCCACACTGTCTTTATATTGAGACAAAATATCAAGACAAAACAAACTAAGCAAAAACAATCAATTTAAAAATTGTGGCGATGTCACAAAAATCTGGGAATTTACGTATTTAGCCTACAACAGTTTAGCATTACCCATGAGGCACAAATAATCACAATAGAGCTCATTTACATACACCAGTCTTAAAAGGCCAATAACAAAAAGCAGTCTGATTAATACTAAGAGATAAAGAGTGATTGAAAATGGTCATGTAAACTGTTTTTGGTGCATAAAACCACCAACTGCAAAAATGGATCTCACCAAACTGCAAAAATGGATCTCAGGTGATAAAAATAAAATGTAAAAAAAATATATATACAATATGGGCCCTTTCAGTTAATGTGTCTCTTTGTAGAAGTATGCATCTGCTTTCACAAGCCAGGCGCACACTGTCAGCTAACTACCACTATTGGCTCCACTGAGAGGATATCAGTCTTCCCTGATTGGCCGAGAGAAGTGGACCGGAGAGCATGGCTTTCTTTGGGATTGGACTGCTGTGAAGACGCTTGGCTTTCAGGCCAGGCCGCTCGGTGAACCCCATCCCGGGGGGGCACCAATGGATGTGGGTTGTCACCTTGGCTACTGATGCCCCTCCCCTGGCCCCGCCCATTTCTACACATGCTCAGTAGGTAGGTGAGCTCAGCCCTGAAGCCCTGGTTGAGCCAGCAGTAGATGAAGGGGTTGTAGCAGGTGGAGCTCATGGCCAGCCAGTGGAAGGTGAAGTAGATGGCGTTGTTGGAGTGGATTGCCTGGCTGGACAGCAGGACTACGTAGCAGTTTAGTGGGAACCAACACACTGCAAACACGGCCACAACCAGCACCAGCATCTTTATGGTCCGCTTCCTCTTTCTGCGCTGCAGGAAGTACTGTTCGCTCGTCACGTCGCCGATGGCATTTCTGCGCCACAGCCGGCGTGCCACAGCCCAGTACGCTGCTGTGATGATGAGGAGCGGCAGAACATAAAGGAGGATGAAGGTCACCAAGTCCAGATACTGCCGGTACAGCTCAGATGGCTCGGGGAAGTCCGGCACACATAGGGATCGGACAATATCCTTACTGAGAAAGAGAGAGAGAGAGGGAGAAAGAGAAAAGAGAGGAATGAAGAGAGCAAAAAGAGGGAGAAAAGGCGAAAACAAAAGAACAGAGAGAAAGACAAGGATGGGATTGAGAGAAAGAAAATGAGAGAAAGACAGTGAAGGAAAGAAAGAGGAAAGAAAGAGAGAAAGGGTCAGAAAATAACAGGGAAGAGAGAAAGAAGGGAAAAAGCGGTTGAGAGAGAAAAATAAAGGCAGGTGGGAGAAGGGAAGAAAGAGGAAGGAAAAAGAAGAATGAGAGAAGAAGGACAGAGAGAGATGGAATTAAGGGTAGGAGGATAGAACAGAACAGAAGAGAGGAAAAGAGAGAGAAGACAAGAGAAGAGAGAGGGAAGAAGACAGAGTAAAAGAGAGTTAAAGTTTAAGCACTACTGGATCTGGATAAGTTTTATCTTAAGAGGTTCTGTAACAAGATGGTTATTTTAGTCCAGTACAAATCTGGGGTATTTGGAAGAGAACACTGACTGTCACACAATCAAGCACCATGCTGAGTGATGGGGGAGAGAGGGAGCTATATCCTACGAACTCAGAGAGCTGAGCCAGTTGTGCATTTTTGGACTCCCAGCAATGAATGTCTATGACAAACTGATGATGCCTGGTGTACCTTCACACTAGCAGGTGACAGAGTGAGGGGTGAGCAGTAATCTAAACCAATTCCTCAGAACAGACAAAAACATGGAGGTCTGAGGTTCCCTGCCTCTACTCTCTGAACCTTTTTGTTCCTGCCAGTATTTCATTCCTGTTTGCAAATAGCGTCATGCAAGAAATGAAGAGAAACTTTAATGAATGTGTAAACATACAACCTACATTTTATATATTTGTCATGTATGACAAATGGACACTTTACTTACTTACTATAATTTAAGTGAAATGGTACATTTAAATTGTTTTACATGATCTGGTCAGAAACTGTCCACACCCACATGCCAGAACAAGAGCAGTCTTCGGTGTTTCCCACACAGTGATTTGTTTGTGGCAGCCAGCCATAATTCATATCAGTCTTCACAATATCAGCACTGACCATCTCAGTCCCAGAAAACCCTCCCCCTTGGATAGGTTGGTGAGGTTAACACACTGTGCATACAACTGAGCAGCCGTGTGTCCTGACCTTACATGATCCCCGGTCAAGAACTGTTATGATACTGCAAGTCAATGTCGACTGCTCACAACCCACCCTCCCCTCTCCTCCCTGGACAGCAGCCACCACAAATCTCATTGTTTGTGAAAATGCTGAGCCTTGAACACAGCAAAGAGACTTCTAGTGTCAACATACAGATAGACAGTCACCCCGTTCAGGAGTGCCCAAAGCCTAGTATTGCTACTTAAAATATCTATATGGATCACTGCATCATTTACATGCAACACATTTTCAAATCCAGACCTTGAATCTAGTTTCCTAGACTTTGTAATTACAGGTAGAAATGACACTATGAAGCCGGTCAGCAACATCAACACTTCAGTCAACTTCCACTCATAACAAAATCGAGCAATGGGAATTAAATTGAAGGTTGGCATTCGAAGACCTTTGTTCTGTAATGTTTGTATGATCCAGCTGGCCTTTCTGACAGACTGCACTACACTGCAAGAATGGTAAGAAGTGACTGGCCTCTTTCACATTAAAATCACTCTATAAAGATCAATAATATTTGTATAATCCACATCGTCATTCTGACAGATTGCAATACACCACAGGAAGTGCAGGGGGCGATGTGTCTTTGGTTGTTTCGTTGCTTCATAAAAAATGTTTAGTGTCCAAACAGAACTTTGAATGATGGCGGTGATAAAAAGAGAAAAAGGCAGCAGAATTAATTGAAAAATTTGATAGGTTTAATTGATAAAAGACATATTTGTTGCTCATATACAGTTACAGTCCTACATTTAACCCAGGTTATCTGCGAGAATTTTGGTAAATTACTTGTTTCTGTTCATTTTTATGTCATCAAATGTTTTGATCCCTCATCACACACACACTCCCCCATCACACACGCATGCCTGCTCTGCTGAAATATTAATAGAGCAATTCTTGGTTGTTCTTTGTAATTTTTCTGAACAAACCAGCAGACAGATCTGGGAATACACATTTGCATGCATACACAACCACGTTTCCATTCACACACCTGAACAGGTGGTGTACCTGTACACGAAGGTGAACAGCTTCTGGAAGATGGCGTGCGGCAGCGAGAAACAGGTGGCCATCAACCAGATAAAGATGATACACACCACGCCCTGGCCTGTGCACATCCGTGGCTTCAAGGGATAGAGGATGACCTACACACACAATGGTCAGTAGCAGAGACACATACACATATTTATAAGTATCTGTTATAATTACAGTATCTTCACGTTTGTGTTCTTGGAACTATCGTTGGCAAGTTAGCTTGGTAACTGCACCAAAAATCCGGCTCGACCAACAGGGAAATGCAGAATCCTGAGTTTCCTGTTTACAAACTGTGCTACTGAGGTGGACTATGTTGGGTTAGCTAGTCAAAACCAAACTAGGCAGGTTTGTAATGACAAATTCAAATTTTCTACCATTTCAATGTTAGCTTGATTGTGTTACAACCAATCTATCCTTCCGGAGTGATTTTTCACAAGCATACAAAATGAATATAATTTGAAATTAATAATGCATTCTATTCAGGTTATAGCAATCTGACAAAAATAATCAACAATTTCTCATTCGACTTGCTGGAGCATTTTCTCTTTTACATCGCGGCCTATATTAGGGGTAAACTAATATGTTTACTAGTCAACTATTCATTATTGCCAGAAACTAGCCATCATTATTGTATCATAAAAGTAATCAATAGTCATTACCATATCAAAAATCAGTCGAATATTCATCATTACCATATAAAAATGTATTCCTGAATTATGTTTGAAGCAAGACATCCTTGTGTATTTGCCGACTGGTGCTGTGTTTACCGTGAGTTTGTAGACACATCACACTAAACATTCTGTGATTGGCTGTTGCACATGTCAGTCAAATGACCTTACCCTATTCGAGATTTGTCTAATGTATGAGCCTGTATTTCAGCTACTTTAGTAAACTTAAAAACTGAATATTACCACTTTAATATACTAATAATACTTCATGAGACAGGCGCTGCCCACAACTAGTTTACTGCAGCCCTCAGTGTGGCCACTAGTGGATTTATTAGTCAACAAATTGATAAGTCTATGCAACTCTATGCAACTCATAGACGTCTGACCCCTGCGAATCAAACCAACCGAGATA
>JBBPCX010000040.1:26163077-26178653 GCA_037974365.1 Hydrocynus forskahlii | reverse complement strand
AATAAATGTAAATATATACCGTATGTATATACATATATATATATACAATAAATCCTTGCATCGCCAGTCCCTGCATACCTGTTGCCAACTGTGATTTACATTGTGTGAATACCTAATCATTTCAGGAATAAATTGACTAAAAGCGACAGAAAAAATATATATATGAGCTCAGTAATATCTCACACCACAGACACATTCATTGCTATTGGCACTACTGGCCAAACAATTGCTTCTGAGTGATTTCAGCGCAGCAGGGATGGACAGCTTTCCAATAACCTTCTATTTTTCAAATACAAAAACAGAATCATTAAAGGGTCTCATCTTCTGGGATGCCATTGTAAATGATAACAGCAAAAACACATAATAACAAATACATAGATCAGTCCACAGCGAATCAACGACCCTCTTTTAACATCACAAATGTCCACATTTGACACTTTCGAGCTTCATGTCTAGTGTGTTAAATCATTCTAAATCATTTACTGATTGATTTTGTTTTGAAAGAAGATCACTAAAATACAAGCATAGTCCAGTATAGAGGGGTAATGACAAGTTTTAATGGACACAAACGTCAAGTGAACACACACATTTCCTCCTGCCATTGCTACACTGTAAATGTCTCAACTTACATTTTACAATCTACACCATATTTCTGCATGTATGAGATATTTCATGATGATGCAAGAAGAAGACTAGGTGCAAACTTGATTATACAAAATGCAAAATAAAGATGCATATAATTAAGATGCAGTTGAACTAGTTACGCAATCGCAAATGTATACCTGTGTATGTAAACTGAGTAAATAGCAACAGTGTTGAAACATTTTTGCTATTTATCTGTGAACTTTTTTATCGTTTCCTAAGTGGTGGAGTGTTAAAAGTGCAGGTTTACCTGTCGTCTGTCCAGTGCGATAGCAGTCAGGGTCAGAGTGGACACGTGGAGAGAGCAGTACTGCACAAAGCGGCTAATGTGGCACATTCCTCTGCCAAAAACCCACGTACTGTTAACAAAACGCACCTACGGAGCCACACACACACACACACACACACACACACATAAGCTCCTGTCTGTATGGTGGTTCCACGCTTCTGTGTGGACATGTACAAGTAATCCAAGCCTAACTCAAACCTCATCAATCAGCTTCATCCTCTTTTGCCTTACATCTAAATGTCCTTAACATCTCCATATTAATGAAGGACCACTGATTTCTAAATTCACACATTTAAGCACCAATTAAGAGAGAAGACGGGCATGGCAAACCTCCAACTGTAGCTCTGAGAATGAATGACAAACCCGTGAGCTCTCTTGCATTGAGCGACTTACTGAAAGCGTTCTTTGATGTAGAGGAGGGTCTGTATAAGAAAATGACGGGGCCCTACACTATATATCATGCAGCAAAGACTGGGAAGAGATGAGACACACACTAAAGCATTAAGCCATCTGTGAGATAAAATTAAGATCAAAGTGAGACGACCTGAGGAGCCAGACTTCAAAAAAAGTCTTGCACCATTTTCAAGCTGAACCTCTCTGGGTTTTCACCATCCTACGGGGATCTAGTCAATAGCAGGGCTGTCATTTAAAACTGCATTACTAATCGAGTTATCTACCAGTTGTTTTGATGAAAACTTAAAAAAAATAAACATGGACTTCAACAGATGGACACACCTCAAGTGGTGACATGAGAAACAACATTTTTTTGGGTTTGTTGTGAAATGGTTCACTGTAGAGAAATGTACCACTCTAATTATTTCAGTGCTGGTGAATGGAACGAGTGGTCACGACACTGCGATATGCAGACACTTTATTTGATGTGAACATGTGAGTGTCTTCTGAGTTTTTATGTGTTTGCATTTTTGATGATGGTAGAATAGTTGTGAATAAAAAAAGAATAATATAGTTTTTACTGTTTAACGATGCACTGGCCAAAAATATATTCCAAAACATGTTTTAGAACTCAGAATCATCACAACATCTGAGACAGATGATATTTTTATAACCACTTTGTATATTAACTTTCTGAAAGGGGAGGGACTTTAAAGGCAAACCCTTCAGACGTCTGGTTCCATTCACTTGCACTGTGAACAATTCTAAGTGTAAAATTCTCTCGACTCATAGATGAACATTTTTTCTCTCTCTCTCTCTCTCTCTCTCTCTCTCTCTCTCACACACACACACACACACACAAAGTCTGGCACAATTTTAAGTGGAACCTCTCTGGGTTTTCACAATCCTGAGAGGATTTGGTCGACAGCAGGGCTGTCATTTCAAACCATTGCTGAGTTTTCTAGCAATTATTTTAATGAAAACAATGATAAAATCATTCAGAGAGGGTTTGATGTGAAATGGCTAACTGTAAAGAAATGTATTTCACAGTGCTAGTGAATGGAACCGAGGGTCACGACATGTACTTTGTTGATACCGAATCACCTGTGACGGTAGAATAATGATAAATAAGGCGTAAAACTTGTAAAACTCAAAATCATTATACAACATCTCAGACAGGTGCTGTTTTATCATCACTTTATTAACGTCTAAACTTAACATTAATGATTAAGTAATTATGATATTATGAACTATATTACTTTCTTGAAGGGGAGCTTTTAAAGGTAAACCCTTCAGACGTCTGGTTTCATTCACCACCACTGTGACTGTGTGTTTCTAACCAAGTTTCTCTACATGAGACACACACACAAACACACACAAACACAAACATACACACACACAGCCACACACACACACACACAGCCTCTGTCCGTACCAGTGTGAAGGGTGTGTTGAGCAGTGTGATCAGGATGTCCGCTATGGCCAGGTTGACTATGAAGAGACTCGTGGCTGAGTGCATGCGCTTGTTTTTCATCACCACGTGGCACACGAGCGTGTTTCCGAAGAGCGAGATGATGATGATGACGCTGTAGGCCACCACGAGCAACGCCTTCACCGTGGCGGCGTGCTGGGACTCCGCGCCCTCGCGCTTCCTGCCGCGCGCCAGGGAGCGCCAGTCCGCGAGCGCGCTCTCGTCCAGCGCGTACGGGCTCGATCCGTTCACTTCCAGCAACAAGTCATCCACGTCCACGCTGGTGTTGTTGCTGGGATTGCATGGCGCGCGCGACGTGCCTCCGCGCGCCACGCTGGCACTCACGTACGCCAGGTACGCCGCACGCAGCAGCATCGTCAAAGTCTCAAATGTTCACTCCGCCCGGCATGGTGCGCGAGACTCTCACCGAAGAGGCGCGAGCCTCTTTTAAACGCAAAGCGAGCTGCTCTGCGATTGGCCAACCGCCTCCATCGAAGCTCCTATTGGACCGTCAGGTGTTTTATTAATAGCTTCTTTATCTGAGCAGAGCGGCTCGACCCGGAGCCCGGTTCGGGTCTTCTTATTAGAAAATTCCGCGGCTACGGAGAGGGCGGGTCATAAAAGTGGCAAAGTTGCGTTTAGACTAAATTATAGCCCCAATAAATAACTGACAGAAACATTTCATGCAATAGGTTCTGCATTATAAGCTCCTTGAATTACAGGTGCACTTTCTACCTCCCTGCTGTCTTGTTCTGAAAACACACACACACACACACACACACACACTCAAAGCCACACACACATGCATACACATATACACACTCACACACCCACACAGACACATAGGCCTACACACTCACACACTAACACATATACACACACCCGCACACACACATACACACACACTCACACACCCACACATACACACACATGCACACACCCATACACACACATACAGATGGGATCCTGCTACCGACATTATGGGCTGGACCATCAAAGTAGAAATAAAAGTCTTCTTTAAGGTTTGTTTAATTTTTTCTAAATTTAAGGCGCTGTTGTAAAATGAATCAACAACATTATTAATGCAGTTACTTGTTTATTCTTTGTTGGGGTTACTGGTCAGTATAGAGGGGTGTGTGTGTGTGTGTGTGTGTGTGTGTGTTGGTCTCTAGTGATGGTCCTGCTGCCCCCCATGGGCTTGTCTCCCACTCTGTCCTCCTTCTCGTCTCCCTCTTCCTCTGCATCCATGTCTCTCAGTCCGTGGAGCACAGGACTGTCCTCTGTCCGGAGCAGAAGGCTGGTGATGGGCAGAGACAGAACTTCACCAGACTTGAAGACGTGTTTCTCCAGACACCACATGTCTCACAGTGTTGAGTGTTTGAGAAGTAGAATGTAAAAATAAAGGTGAGCTGAAGTCGTACCTGAGCAGGACGTCCTGTCTGTCCCATCTCTCTCTCCTGTCCTCCACCATTTGAAGGAGTGTACTGGTGTCTCTGGGTCTCTGGTGGGGTCGTCCTTTTGTTCTGCTTTGGTGTTGGGACTGGCCTCTGGCTCCCTCTCGGTCCGTCTCTGCTGAAGCTCTGGAACTCTCCTCTTTATCTTCTCGGCTCCTCAGCTCTCCACTGTCTTTTTTATAATGGATTTTCCTGTCTTTGCCTCACGCTCCCCACCTGGTCTTTCTCCTTATTCTGCTCTGGTCCATGTCCAGCTGACCTTCTAACTTTTTTGGGAGCAACAGGTCAAACAGAGCCCTCTTCACTAAACCACGCCCACTGCTTGGTTACTGTTGCTACACAGCATAAACTTACTCTGGACTGAGGAACCTGCACCTATTTATGGTTGCCAAGCAATGAGTGGATATAAGGGGTGGGGTTTATCAAAAGCTTTGATCTGATTGATTCGCTTCAATTTAGACATTGAACACATTCATCTCAGATCCGCCTTCATGTGTTTTTTTCTTTAGGAACCATCAGGAGCTCAGTTCAAAAAGGAGAATGTGGTGTTTGTAGGTTCTAGTGTCTCCTAGTGCTCTTTATTCCATTTCATGTTTCATACATTCATAAAAATGCTCCTACAGAACATTTAACACATCAACAGGTGATCATATAAGGGTGCAACGCTTACCATTCACGATTTTTTCTTCGCTCCCCGCCATGTTGAAAGGTCAAAGTTGATCTCATCTCAGCAACTCGTGTATCAAAAATTTCTCCCAGTTCCCCAGTGGAAATTACGATGTGATGGGGTGTTCATGTGCAGTTTTCAAGTATTTACCATAATTCCCACAGGACGTCAAGGCACCATTAGTAACCAACTGGAATACAACAGCAACACCCTAGCAACCACTAAAACTCTACCTTTTGAGATCTTTGGGTAAAATGTTCAGTAGTTCTCTGACGGTTTTAAAGAATCTGTCCAATATGAACCCACGAATTTCTGCTTTTTATGCTTTTTTTTTTTTTTTTTTTTTAAACACCATCAGTGTTACAATTTTATCACGTCTTCAAAGCAGTTAATCAAGTCCTACTCTCACCTGGACGTAAGCTGTCGGGTTTCATGTTGTCCTGCTACTTCCTTTACTTTGTCATTATTTCTATAACAATTTCACCATTTAACCATCTGTTCAGATCATTTACTCACTCTCCATTGGTTCCTCTGGGCTCTCCAGGTTGATGTTCAGGAGCTTCTGGATAGCTTCAGCCTCAGATTCATCCAGTATCTCACTCAGCACTTCAGCCTCTGCTTTTACATTATCAAACACCATCAGTATTATAGATTTATCATGTTCATCAATGCAGTTAATCATGTTCTATTCTCACCTGGACCTGAGCTGTTGGGTTTAATGTGTCCAGATCCTGAACACCCATCAGTTTTGCCATCAGCCTCCTGATGAGCAGTTTTTTGGCAATGGCTCTGGCCTTGTCTTCAGGAGGCCTGTTGTTGCCTGTTTTAATACCAGGACCACCTGCCTTGTATCTTCACTCACTGTCCATCTCAACATCTCCACTGACCGTACAGGTGCTCTGTGTACTTCACAGGTAGACTGTGGACCGTCTGCATCACCTATTACCCCCTTTAACCCACCTCATTAGTGTTCAGGACCCCCCAGGACCACCAGAGAGCAGATATTATTGGGGCCGTGGTTCCCTGGATCAATGGAAGTCAGTTTTGTAGGTGTTTTTCGCCATGTTGCTAAGAAAGATCCAGGACTGTTGGATGTTCTTAGACACAATTATTTTTGAGATCTGCTCATAAAACACTGGGCTCTAAATCCTGCCCTGGACACCCAGGCCTAACAAAGCCCCGTCACAGTTTAATGAAAATATAGGGGGCTGTAACTGTGACTACAGGATTGATTATAAATTATGTATATACACTTAATTCAATTCTATGTTTAATTTAATTCTTCTATCAAAGTACCTTTCACATGCACACACACAGGTTAATCCAGCAGGTCTTCTGTCTTCTTCACTTACTGGAATAAGTGACTGGTGAAAATTAAGCTTCATTTAAGATCTAATTTAGACACAGTAATGATGTCATTGTGAGGACATCCCCTGTAGAGGACAGTGGACTGTCTATAGGAGCCTCTGGCTGAACCTGTAATGTCTCCAAGTAGCGTACAGTGTATTATTTGTGCTGCAGAGGTCATGACCTTTGTTTTACACTATATATGGAGCATGGAGGTCTTTCAGACTCCCCCATTAACGTTAGTTAGTGAAGACCCCCACAGAAGATTCAAGAGTCAAGATTCTTTATTTGTCACATGCATATTTATAGAAGTACGACACACAGTCAAATGTATCCTGAACTGCTCCTTTTAATGACTGTGCAAGAATTTAAAAAAGTCCAATTTGAAATTTGAAATGTACATTTAAAAACAGATCTTAAATTAAAAAGTAAAACAACTTAAACAGGAAACACAAGCTAAAGGTAAAATATGTAAGCTAAATTAGAGGATTTTTTTAAAGGTCTTTTAAGTTATAAGTGTAGCAGCAGTTCTGGCAATGCATATGTACAATGTGCAAAGTGGGATATTAAAAGTGCATTGTGCCATGTTAGTGCAGCAATGTAAGCAGAGTAATGTAAACAGTAATGTAAATAGGAATGTGAACACATTAATTTGAACACAGTAATGTGAACAGAGTAATGTAGCAGCATGTAATGTAATAATGAAGACACATGAAAATGTGACAATGAATATAATATGACATATGACAGTGAATATTACAGTGAATATGATGAATATGATGGACTCGACTGGCCTGAGGATAGAAGCTCCTCTTGAGTCTCTCTGTTTTGGCCAAGATGGTGCGGAACCTTCTGCCTGATTGCAGAAGTTGGAACAGTCCATTACTTGGGTTCTTTAATACAAGTTCTTTAATGAGCTCAGAGTCCCTGATGATGCCTTACAGAGTGATAGCAGTCCCTGCACCTAATTTGCAGCGCCTTCATCCAGTCGTTTTTCTGCCCCAGTTGTTTAAACACCTCTGTCCTGTCATCCGTATTACGGCCAGTCACCACGAAACCAAACCCCTTAATTTTACCACTTAAAATTACTTTCAGTTTGACCTTAATTTCCCATACAGGAAATAAAGGAAAATTAAGGGGGAAAAGTGCACAGATTAAGGCTGATTACGAGGTCAAACTACTGAATTTTCCATGTACTTTTTCAAATCTGCCCCTTTAAACAATAGAACCTCCTGAATGAACCCCTGAAAGATTAAAGGGTTTCACACTCATGCCTTAAATCTGATTTAAAGGTAAAATTAAGGGGTCAGTTTCACAAATTAATGTGCACTTAATTCAAATGAAGGGAGTCAGTGTATTTTCAGGGGTAAAGCACATTTTAAGTACATTGTGTTTCGTAGTGGTGAGGATTTTCCAGGGGAAGTGTGTGTGCAGTCATGGTAAAGCGCCTGTCACTTCAGGAAGGTTTACCCACAAATCATGTTGGGGGATGCTGGGGGATTCTCCACACCAGGGGTCTAGCTGTGCTCCTGCAGGGCTTCCAGCACAATGTGGTCGATCCTCCTCAAACACACTAAACCTGGTGCTGAACAGTTGTGCTGGACATCCCTGCTCTACACACTTCTGCACATTTTTATACAGAACTGCTGTTTATTTGCTGAATTGAAAACAATAATATAGCCTAATGTGGCCAGTGTCTGATGGCACCCTTACATCTTCTTCTTCTTCATCTTCTTATAATAATAATAATAATAATAATAATAATAACAATAATAATAATAACAACAATAATAATAACAATTATTAGCATTATTGTTATTATTGTTATTATTATTATTAGCTTATAATTATTATTATTTATTTTACTCAAAGGCACCTTTCAAGGCGCTCAAGAACACCTTGCAGACAAGTAAAGTTCAGGAAGGTACAGGGGTGCCAGGTTATGAAGAGATTTGAATGTTAAAACCAACATCTTAAAAATAATTTAACTGGGAGTCAGTGAAGGTTGAAAAGGCTCAAAGTGATGTGTTTAGTGGAGGAGGCTCTGGTAAAAACATCGGCAGCAGAATTCCGGCTCAACTGAAGCTCACGTATGAGGGAGGCCAGGCAACATGGAATTACAATAATCAGTTCATGATGTTACCAAAGCATATTACAAGGATAGCAGTACCATCAGGGTGAGGAAAAGAAGGCCTAGTGGGTCGGTTACTTGCCTCTGCACCAAGAGGTCATGGGTTCAAATCCTACCTACAGCATGAGCAAGACCCTTAACCACAAGTTAGCCACGGCTCCTGAGCAAGACCCTTAACCACAAGTTGCTCCAGGGAGACTGTCCCCTGTAGTTAGGGAATGGAAGTCGCTTTGGATAAAAGTGTCTGCTATATGCCGTAAATGAGACGATTTATGTGACGAAGGCAGAAATATGCAGACCAGCTAATGTTACTAATGTGTGCATTAAAGGATACTGTCGAGCATGACACCCAAACTGAGAAACTGGAACTGTCATCTTTCAAGGAAAAACTTGTCAATTTTGGCAAGAATAGATTATGTACCCAAAAGGAGTACCTCTGTTGTATGACTATGATGTTTGAGAAAATTATAAGAAAACCAAGTTTTTCAGTTTCAACAAACTGAGTATGAGCCGAGAGGTCTGAAGCCAAGTGTGGGGAATGTCACTGACACTGATGGAAGTTAAATGGACTAACAGAATACTATGGGAGACTGTATTAAAGGCTGCAGTCAGATCTAGTAACACTAGTATTTTTGAGAATCCAGATTCAGTATCAGCGAGTCATTGGTTATTTAGACTTTGGCTGTCTCTGTACTGCAGAAGTGACGAAAACAAGAATGCACCCCGATTATACTGGTTTGTCATGAAAATGTGCTTCATTTGTGTTGATTGGGGCAGATGGTGGTCTAGTGGTTGGAGAGTTGCCCCTGCAATCGGAAGGTTGTGGTACTGCTAGTGTCATCACTGAGGTTCCCTTGAGCAAGAAACCGTCCCCAACACTGCTCCCCGGGCGCCCCCCACTGGTGGCAGCCCCCTGCGTCACTTGGTGAATGGGCTAAACACACACATACACACACACACACACACACACACACACGCATACACACACACACCCCTCTTGCTGCTACTTGCTCAAGTGCACAATTACTTACTGCTGTCTAAGAGATAAGATAAGAAAGAACTTTATTTATCACGAGGGAAATTCTTTTGTCCTAAACATGCTCAATGCAACAAGAGGAATAAAGATAGACAATAAAGAGTTTTAAAAAGAACAGTAGTAATAGTGCAAGTGTAATAACAAATAACTTTAACAAAGTAACAAATGACTATAACAGATATAATAAGATAACAGATTATTAGTGAAAAGTGATGTAGTGTATGTGCCATGAATAAAAGGAGAAGGTAGCAGAATGGGATGGGGGGGGGGGATGAAACAAACATTCAGTAACATACAGATGAGTAAATAAAAAGCAGATGAGTAATTTTGCATGATCTGAGTGAGAACCAAATGACATTAATGCTGAGAAATATCACCTACAGAACGAGGAAGAGTTACACAGTCTTATTGCCACAGGAAGGAAGGATTTCCTGTGGCGTTCGGTCCTGCATTTAGAGGCGATTAGTGTTTTGCTGCGTGTGCTCTGATGGCCCATCATGGAGGTGTGCATGGGGTGAGAGGGGTTGTCCACGATACTGAGAAGATTATTCAGCATTCTCTTCTCATAAACCTCCGCCAAGGTCTCCAGTCTGACACCCAGGACATAACCAGCCTTTTTAATCAGCTTGTTTATCCTGTTAGCATCAGCTGTCTTCACCCCACTGCCCCAGCGCACAGCTGCAAAGAACAAAACACTCTCTACCACAGCGTGACAGAACATAGTCAGAATTTTCCTACAGACGTTTTCTTGAGCCTCCTCAGTAGGAAAAGCCGGCTCGGCCCTTTCTTGAAAACAGTGTTGTGTTCGTGGACCAGTCCAGCTTGCTGTCAGTGTGAACCCCCAGGAACCAGTAGTCCTCAACCACCTCGACATCCGTCCCTCTGATGGTGATAGGGGTTTGTTGCACTCCTTTGCGCACTTAGGGACTCTGCTGCTAGTGTTTTTCTTTTTTTTTTTTATTAACTATATTCACTCACACTTCTGCTGTTACTGCTC
This sequence comes from Hydrocynus forskahlii, assembly GCA_037974365.1. Lineage (NCBI taxonomy): Eukaryota > Metazoa > Chordata > Actinopteri > Characiformes > Alestidae > Hydrocynus > Hydrocynus forskahlii. The sequence continues at coordinate 26,168,226 of JBBPCX010000040.1, read as the reverse complement.
CTGTCAACTGCACTGTACGTTGTCCTGGACAGCTTCTCTTGTGTTTTCTTACTCTCTCTTTAGTCCTGTCCTGCCTGCACTTGTGTAGTCTTGTGTTGTTCTGTTTTTGTTCTTTGTGGGGTTTTTTTGTTGTTGTTGTTCTTTGTGTGGCTGCACCATGGTCCTAGAGGAACATTGTTTCATTTTGCTGTGTACTGGACATATGGTTGAAATGACATTAAGCACTTACTTGCCTTGAATTGACGCACACAGACACACACTCACACATATACACACACCAGATCTGCATTACTGAACTATAAAGGAACCTACATCACACATTTCTCTGCACCCGCACTGTCATTCATAGTGCACTATGCCATTGTTTGTGATTAGCAGTTGGAGATCCTGATTTTGGTCAGTGTCTGTGTTTAAAAACAGAGGAACCTAACCACTACATTCACAACCAGGCTGCACAGAAAGGAAGAATCACACAATTCTAGGCTGTTGGAGCAGTGGGGCCATGTCGCTATTATTTAAGAAAAGACGATTAAGATCTAAGAACAGTTAACAATTGAGTGAACGAATGAACGAATGAATGAATAAATCATTCATCCTCATCACTAAACTGCTCACATGTAACAGTACATGTTACAGTGTAGTGACAAATAAAGGCTTTCATCATTTCATCTTCATCATCATGCTGCTAGTGGGAAACATCAAAATAGACTCAAAGTTTATTTTTGCCCTTCGACACAAGAATCACTCCATTCTTTGCTGTCATTTTGAACTATTCAGCTTTCAAGATTAGTCATGAGTCTTAATCCGAATGCATTCCGGAATATAACAGACTTTATTTAGACTGTTACTGTGAAATTTATTTTATATAATTTACCAATGATAAAAAAAAAAAATAAAACAATTAAAGAAAAAATAAGCAAATTGAATTGTGGGCAAAATATGAAGGGTGAAAATTTTCCATTAAGTCTTAAAGGCTACTTAACTACTAGTGGGTCTATGAGCTTAAAGCTCCAGTGGGAGGGGTTTGCTAGTGTGACACCAGCTTTCCCATCATAGAGCCAGCAGTGGGAGCATCTTCTTAAAAAAAACTTTCCCAGATTTAATGACTGCCCTGTGGAGAACTGCTCCCCTGAAAAAACGGTCCCTGGAGAACCGTCTAAAGAAGAACGATAAGAAATCTTGATAAACTGTGGATAGTTTGCCAAGAACAAGGGGCCAAAACTGAACCACAATGCAACAAAGCTTCATTTCATACATGTCTCAAAGCTGTCACTGCCATAAATCTCAGAATATATGTGTAACCCTGGTTACTGTGTCCTAGTCCCCATAGCTCACATGACACACACTCCTGATATAACTAAATAAATACATTCATATTGTTTCTTACGACGTGAATAACTCGGATGGAATAAAAATATTACATATGGCCATAAATAGTTAAAGAATAAATACATACACATTTATTCATATTCTAGTGAAAGGGCAATTCATTTTAGAAAGAAAAAAAAGAAAAAAAGACAGATGTGCTTTTCCTGAGTGTGATCGAGACACGAGTGATATGAGTGATGTGGAGTTTGTGCGCACGAGCTGAAGTCGTCAGTGACGCTGCGCAACTGACCGTTTTTTTTTTCCGTTACTTGCATTATTTTTTTTTCTATCGGACAGAGAACGAGACAGCTACTTGCTGAAATTCACGGCAGATTTAAACTTGAAAGTTCATCATTTTACCTCCTTCACGCTGTTGTAAGAGCTAGTTGAATAGAATATATTTTGGCCGATTGGTTGAGTGAGGACTTCGTGTATATGAAACTGAAAGGGTGTATATGAAACTGAAGCTCCAGTTGGAAGCTGGGCTGACGTGAGCTGTGTTTATTATAGTGACCGTGTATGTCACTATAATAAATAGATGTCACTTTTCTCCTAGTCAAGGCCCAGACAAGGTTCTATTATTGAATTGTGGTCCCTATTTGTCTTCTGTTTTAGGGAGTTTTTCCTGACAGTCGCTACCTCAGCGATACCACAGCACTTCATGCCTGAGCTCAAGTGCTGGCCGCGTCCAGCAGTTCTTGCACAATGAGGCTAACTCTTGAAGGGCTTCATTTTTTTTTTAAATGAACAGAAACATTTAAACAAAAACATAGGGGATGCTGAGTCATTGCAATACTCTAGAGGACCTGGTTAAAAAGTTTAAAGGTGTGAAAGTTATTTCACCTCTGAGGGCCTGCAGTTGCACTTTAGAAGCCCTGTATGTGCAACATATTCTTGCTTTTTGTGTGATGGTGTGCCGGTGGGCTAAAGCTACCTACTCAATTCCTACACCAGGCCACCTGCTGCTGAGTTTGGAAATGTTGTGACAAAACAATGGGGCTGATCACCAGTCAGCTGTTTACTAAAGAGTACACAGTCAAAGAAATTCCAGTTGAAAGTGGTTCATAGAGGTAAAGACCTGGATGCAAGCCCAGACCCTGAAATCAGCTTTATCATTCTGTATCCAGATACTCCTTCTGATCTGGACATTCAAGTAATTCAAGGTGCACCCATTGCTGACATAGATCCGTTTTCACTTACTGGTGCAAGTGAAAGTCATCATAGTAGAGAAAACATGACCGCAGTGGTGGCGTTGAGGGGATGTAGAGGTCTTGCATTGAGGGTGGAGTTTTTGAATGGGAATGTAGAAGATGTGTTACTTCTTACGCCCTCACTGAGATATTTTTCATTGCTCCATGAGAATTTTTACTTATTTGGTAGAAAAGTGCACACAGTAAGACCACCCTTTACAAGGGTCTATCAATGGGATAAAATGAGCTTATTAATGTTTATAATTAGGTCATAAACACCCTACAAATCATTAGTAAGTAAAACATTTTGTGTCATCTTACAGTGTTTTTATCAGTCAGCATTATACCTTTCAGCTTCATCAAATATGACACAGGTCTTCAATAGATCCTTTTTCACTTTCTGGTGCAAGTGGAAGTCATCATACTAAAGAAAACATTACAGCAGTGGCGGTGTTTTTAAATGGGAATGTAGAGGACATGCTTCTTTTCACACCCTCATTAAGATATTTCTTTTGGAGTAGTGGGTACAATAAGACTACAATAAGACCACACGTTTCAAGGGCCTATCAATCGTTTAAAACAAGTTTATTAATGGTTATTAATTAGGCCATAAACAAATTTTAAAAAATCATTGGGTAACAGTGGGCTGTGGCTTTTCAAATAATGGGCCTCTTTCATCCATACTGGTTGTTTTTCAAAGTCATTTTGAACCATTTCTCATTTTGCATTCACTCTATATACACAAAAATGGAGACAAAAGGTTTTGTCTTCACAGTGATATTTTCTGATCTTGTCTTCATCAGCCAGCATAATATCTCTCAGCTTCATTGAATATTCTCAAATAACTGTTAACTGTTACCCCTATTATTTATTTGTTACAGTATCTTATTCGTTGATTTTAAGGTGTTTATGCCCTTATTATTAACCATTAAAACACATTTTAAATCCTTCATAAACCCATTATAAGGCTAGTTTATTGTAAAGTTTGGACATTCTGTGGTACTTTTTGCTAGTTTCCAAATTAAAAGACAATTCCTGCATGAAAGGATTTGACGAGAACTAATCATCCATCACTACCAAATGTCCTTAGTAATGCTCAGCTGAATGCACCCAAATCCTCACAGCAACGTTCATGCAATTCTCATGATGTGTAAAACCTTATCTTAGGAGACGAGACTGTTATTGCAGCGAAGGGGAACAAACTCTCCTCTTAACAGCTGAAATTAATTAATATTGAATCGCTCACTTTCAACAGCTGCATATTATGTTGGCCAACCTTCATCTCTCTTTCATCATGCATTATTTATAAAGGGCCTTAAGCCATCCCTGTCATGTTTTGGCTATCTAGTGCTGACCCGAGGAGAATCAGTCAAGGCTTTAAATCTTGTTTCCTCTCAAGTTTTCTTCCTCCTGCTCTCAGGCAGTTTTTTGACACAGTCGCCTGGGGGCTTGGAAGGGGCTTTCTGTAAAGCTCCTTTGTCACAAGATGTGCTGTGAAAGGGAGCTGAACGGATCCTGCTGCTGTGGTTTTAGTCAATGCTAGTATAACTCAACGAAGTCTAAGCTGTAATTTAAGAATCATTTAATCTGATTACCACTATTTGATGTTTGTCTCTATGGACACAGTAATACGTATTCAAGTCATCTGCTACAAATCGACAGTGGGTTTTCAAAGAAAAGTATATCACACATGTCCAATGTTCATGTCCCTCTTTCAGCTTGCCAATTTGCACGAGTGTTAGAAAGGCAAAACTGCCAAGTACTGCATTTAAAGGAAAGTGGCGAGCTGGACGGGGGACTTTCCCTGATGTGCATGCTCAACTTGCATTAGTGCATATGAAGTCGTAAACGAAATTATTCATACCCCTGGCACATTTTGACTCAGTAATTTTGGCTTAATTACAAGCAAGTTTCTTCTTGATTGGAAATGACTCCCAGAAGATAATAAGATGATGTACAAGAGGCATCATTGTGGAAAAAAAATATTTCTCAGCTTTTATTTACATTTGAACAGAAAGTGGCATGTCCAACATTAGTCAACTGTCACAGTCTACTTATTGAGAAGGGTATGAATAATACTGGACACGCCACTTTTTATTCAAATGTAAATAAAAGCTGAGAAATATTTTATACTCCACAATGATGCCTCTTGTTCATCGTCTTATGATCTTCTGGGAGATGCCTGTGTCATTTCCACTCAAGAAGAAACTTGCTTGTAATTAAGCCAAAATTAATGAGTCAAAATTTGCCAGGGGTATGAATAATTTCGTTTACGACTGTAAATGATGAGTCTATTTGAGAGACAAAGCAGTCCTATGAGTAAAAGCCCAATTTGCTAAATTGCTGCACCCAGTGCTGACACAGGTCTTAAATACATCCTTTTTCACTTTCTGGTGCAAGTGGAGGTCATCATAGTACAAACCCGATTCCAAAAAAGTTGGGACACTGTACAAATTGTGAATAAAAACAGAATGCAATGATGTGGAAGTTTCAATTTTCAATATTTTATTCAGAATAGATGACATATCAAATGTTTAAACTGAGAAAATGTATCATTTTAAGGGAAAAATAAGTTGATTTTAAATTTCATG
>JBBPCX010000040.1:26143928-26156884 GCA_037974365.1 Hydrocynus forskahlii | reverse complement strand
AGTCTTTTAAAGTAATTTTTTAAAAGTTCAGTTAGGGCTTATTTTAACAGAGGGGGCGGCATTATCCCGCTGAGGGGATATCAGTTGAAATAATGAGCTCGTACTGGTAGTTGGCTGACTTTAGTCCAACTTTGCAGGGCATAAATTACATTGCAGTTCACAAACCCCCTTTGCAGGTCGCAAACCAACCGCAAGAGCTAGACAAACATGTAATGTAATACGAGTGTACCATGGTAAACAAACAATTTCAACTGATTAAAGGAGAGAAAAACAACAATAAACATCAATCCATGTTGCCACTCTCAACTGAAGCTATTTAATCTCTCTGCCCCTTAGAACTTTCTGTTTGTCTCAGATTGTTACTGTTTACTGACCTTCCCGTCCTTTTTGTGTCTTTTCTCCTTTTTCCTCATCGGCAGAGGCAAGAACTACAGGTTAAATAAAGTGCGCATGTGCGTACCTACATCCTGGTCTATCTTCCCGTCTGTATGTGTGTCTCGTCCCATTTGTGAGAGTGAAGTAATGTGTTTCCTGTTGCTGAACTTGTTTTTTAACTCGCTAGAAACTCAAGAAACCACAGTTACAACTAAACAAAATTCCTGGACTTTTCTGCTTTAATTATTTAAATAGAACCATAATAATTTAAATGAATTTATTATCATAAAACTGATTAGACAGTTACATTTATTCAATTCTGTTTTATGTGATTATATTGAATTCATTGAATACAGGTTGTCCTCATAAAATATCAAAGAAATTGTAGTAACACATATGTCCAAAAGTTTTGTCCTGCTAATTTTGTCATGCACACCAGTCACATGACCGCTACTATTTCCCAGAAAAGAAGCATGTCACCCAATATATAAATAGGTATGAGGCTTCCTCTCACCGCTCAGTCATTGAGTCCCCATGCCACCTCAACTCCAGATCAACTCAGCTCCCACCCTAAGTACTCCGATTTTCTCTGCGTTGACTGTGTGTGTGAATAAGAAAGCGGATTCCCCATAGGAATATCTACTCTCTAGTGAGAGCATTCTTAGAGTAAAGTGCGTGGTTCAACTGCTCTCTCGTGTCACTCCACATTTGGGTTCATGCATCAAGCCACACTGGGCTAGCAGCTAATGCTTTTCATTGTGATGGAATGACTGAGAACCCAATGAATTTCACTTCGCTCTGCGACACTGTGGCTCGGCAGGCAGCCGAGATTGATGGGTTAAATTAGGAGGTCGTGGGTTTGCGTCTTGCTCTCCAGGAGTCCACGGTCGATCCCTCTCTTCCAGCCTCATCACCCTTCAGACATCACCTCTCACTCTTTCCATTGCCGACCACCAGGAATTGCTCCAACTTCTTGTCACCTCCCTTTCATCTCCACCTATCATTCTTGAACACCCCTGGCTCCTGAAACATGAACATCTCCTGGTCACAGAACCGGATCATCCAATGTGGCCCGACCTGTCAGGAGCCTCCATGCGACGGTTGGGACATGCTCTAGGGAGTCCGAGGCCCCCGAGGTGGACCTGGAGGCCATCCCCCCCTCAGTACCATGACCTGGCAGAGGTTACACACCCAAGAAGAACAGACACAGCGCATGAGGACTGTCCTAAAGATGTTGCTGGCCCACCAACTGTACTGCAAGTTGTAGAAAAGCGCTTTCCACCAGCACTCCACCACATTTCTGGGGTGTGTTATATCCTCCCAGGGTGCGGCCATGGACCCCCAGAAGCTGGAGTCTGTGTGTAATTGGCCCCAACCCAAGACAGCAGCTCCAGTGCTTCCCGGGGTTTGCGAATTTCTAGCACCGCTTTATTTGGGGCTTCAACTCAGTTGCAGTGCCTCAGACTGCTCTCACTTGTCCCTCCAACCACCGATTCACTCTCACCCTTGAAGCCACACAAGTCTTTCATCATCCCTGCACCCTCTTCACCTCTGCTGCCATCCTCATCAATCCAGATTCAGCCAAGCTGTTCGTTGTAGAGGTGGACACCTCAGATGTGGGCATCAGGGTCATCCTCTCTCAGCAAGGTCCAGACCAGAAACTGCATCCATGCAGTTTAATTTCCAGGAAATTCAACCCCACCAAGCAGCACTATGGTGTAGGGGATCGTGAACTGCTGGTCATCAAGTTGACCCGGTAAGAATGGCGTCACTGTCTCCAGGGCTGCAGTGAACCATTTATGTTCTGGGTGGACCACCAGAACCTTATCACTATACGGCAATCCAAACAGCTGAACTCTCAACAGCTGGATTTGAACAGTACAATTTTTCACTCTCTTACCCGCTGCCTGTCCTCCTTCCTCCCACTGTGCGGGGAATAGCAAAACAGGATCCACCAGGTGCAGACCTTGGAGCCCTCTCCGGCAGACACCCTGCCCGGACGACTCCACGTACCTGCCAACCTTCAGCCAGAGGCTATCACATGGAGCTACTCCTCCACCATTGCGGATCATCCTGGGATAAAGAGGACCCTCATTTACCTCCAGAGAGCATTCGGGTGGCCCACCATAGCAGACAGCAACGGGTTGTTGTGCGCGTGCAAAATCTTGGTCCTTTTGGGGAGGCTGGGGATTGGTGCCCGTGCAAAGTCTTGGTTGTTGCCTGGGGGAAAATGGAGGGGAGTTGCGCGTGTGCAGAGTCTTGGCCATTGTCCAGGAAAATATACGTGGGGGGGACGAAACGAATGATTTTGAAGAATGGGGGGATATGTCCCCCCCTGCTACAATAGTTCTGATGCCCATGATCTCAGACAGAGGTTTTCGAAGGCCCCAAGTTTTTCGAAGGCTGATGGTCAATTGGAAAGTCTTCAGTGCACAGAGAGAAAAAAATGTATGTGCTACAAACAAGGTAATTATTACAAATGAACTGTTTTATATGCTTCACATTTCTTAATCTGTTTAGGCCATTTCATGACTACTTATGTTCAGTTTTTGTGTAATAACTTATTATTGTTTTTCCAACTTCATATGTCTTTGCATTTTTGTACATTTAATTACTAAGCTACAGAAATACAGTATAAACTTGACTTGATCTATTAACTATCTAGACTTCTACTATATAACCTCCTCCTATATTTCCTCCAGGAGATAAATAAAATATACCCACCAATCGATCTATTTCAATGTAAAATTTCAGTGTGTCCATTCTTTCCCCTCCACAGATGTTACTGATCTCAACTTTGACTATCATTTAATCCTTGAGCCCCTGACCTGGTATGAAATTCAGAGTAACTGCAGGAAGAACTACACTGACCTGGTGAGCATCAGAGATCAGAACCAGAATGAAGAAGTAAAGACAAAAGGGATGCACCTCCTTCTGGCCTGCTGCGAGATGACTGGGAGTAGACTGATGGAGGAAGATCTGACTACAGAAACTGGGAAACTGTAAAACTGAGAAACAGGAAATGTGAAACAGTACCATGCAGTAATACTGCCTGCTCTGTGCTACTGCAGTAAGTCTTGACTTACAAATGCTTATTCTCTCAGCAGTTTTCAGTGTCAAAATAATACAGAACAAGTATCACACCACAGTGTGTGAGAAAGAAGCTACTGAGATCTCTGCACATATCAACTGATAGTATTACTGTCTGCTTTATCACAAACACAGTGATTACATCATTTAATGATGGGTTATTTTAGCTGATTGTAGGTATTTAAACTGATCATGAACATGTTCTATATTTGTTAAATTATGAAAGGATTTCATAACCCAAAAAGCAGAATTTGAGCTGTGTGCACTTTCATAATCTGATAGAGGTAAATAAATAAATGACATAGGAAATGCACTTGCTGAGACTTGAAGGATCTTACAAAAAAAGTCCTCTGTAGGTGTTAGGAAAATTCCAAAATGAACTCAAATAAAAGGAAGCTCACCACGAGACGGAGTCAAAATCAACAGGTGGTTTATTATTCTTGCAGCAAGGGAACAAATCACAACAGTCAGACCAGAGTCTTACAGAGGAGTTGTTAAAGTTCTAAAAGTGTAACACCACAGTATATAGGCAGTGGGCAGTGAGTGCGTGACTTAGTTAATTGTCAAAGCAGTGTCTGTAATCAATCTAATGTCAAAAGTTTGCACTACTACAAAAAGGAAGGATTCCGTTCCCTTTGTTCCCAGGCGCTCCAAGCCAGGTCACCCCGTCCTCCAACCATCTGCATCCCCAAGAGACCTCTGTGAACAACTGTGAAGAAAGGCGACAGAATTTCCCCAAAACTACATGTTCCTTCTGGGCATTCTATCTTAAAAGATATGGGCCTCTCCTGAGGATACATACATCACACAAATTAAGCTGAGGTAGACAGGTTGCACAGTCCCAAGCTCATTTTCAATATAATCATGCATAACTGTGAGACGCATAGGTTACATAATGGTTACATGTGCACTTATAACTAATTAATATGTGTGAAACTTAATAAGGATAAAAATTCTTCCAACAATGGGGCAGCACTGAGTAATGTTTGTTCATTAATCGTGCAGTAAAATACGATCTGTATTTAGTCAGAGCATTTTCAGCAAGCCTTGATTCTGATTTGTCAAGAGTTTTCTGTATTAAAGCCATCGTCGGCTTTGCTTGAATCGAGAACAATGTCATACTAGTTTTTGTGGGTCTTCAAATGACTGTGAAGGCCGATTCTGCTTCGGATTTTCCTGTCACAGTTTGCTTCCCGGACAAGTTTCCTCCTACTTCGTTTTTCTTCTTTTTCCCATCTTTTGCCTCTCTCGAATATCTCATGTCCCTTGGAGATGGCAGTTCTCCACATGGTCCGGTCTTCAGCAACAGGGACGAAGTCTACGGGGATCTCGAAGTAGGTCAAGGTCATCTTCGGTTGGTCTTTGAACCTCTTCTTTGGTCCACCCCGTGGTCATTGGCCCTTGTCAAGCTCGCCATACAAAAGTGCCTTGGGCATTCTGCTATTGTCCATCCTTTGGACATGTCCCAGCCAGCGAAATTGGTGGTAGAATCTTCATCTCAATACAGTGGAGGCCGGAACGTTGGAGGACTTCATTGTTGTTGACTTTGTCCTGCCATTTGATGTGGAGGATGGAGCATAGCTTAACCATGTGGAATCTTTCCAGTTTCTTGATGTCTGATCAGTAGAAGGTCCGTGTTTCACATCCATAAAGCAGCGTAGTGACAACAACTGCATGATGGACAAGGATATTCGTTTGGATCTTGAGGTCTTTATTGTCGAAGACACGGCTGTGCAGTTTACCGTAGGATATGGTTGCTGCTCTTATTCGATTGCCCACCTCTGTCGTTATTGTTGCATCCTTTGAGTGGATGCTCCCAAGATACACTAATTATTTGACATACTTCACTTCCTCACCATGGACATGGATGGTAAAGGAAGGAATGTCTTCCCCTGGGTTTTTCTGGGCCAATACCATGGTCTTTTTGACAGAGACACTGAGTCCGAAAGTGATAATAGGCTTCGACATATGTGCCCGAAGTGGTTTGTAGGTGTTGATGGGGATGCTCAAGTACTGCGTTATCGTCTGCGTACTGGAGCTCACGAAAACAGCACAGCGTCGTCTTCCCCTTCACTTTGAGTCAGTGATGGTTGAAGAGTCCTCCATTCGACCGAGTTCGCAGAGAGATACCTGAGGAAGGTGGTGGAAGAGTTCGTTCCAAGGCTGCCATATACAGAACTAAGAGAATCGGGGCCACTGTATCTCCTTGTTTCACATCAACTTTGATGGGGAAACCCAGCAAAGGATCTCCTGATGCTATGACCCAACCTTCCATGTCATTGTGCATGGCCTTAAGGATGTGCATGAAGCGAGATGGGCAGCCAAAGTGCTCCAGGACTTGCCAAAGGGCAGAACGAGGGACTTTGTCAAAGGCCTTAACCAGATCATAGAACATTACATAGAAGGATCTCTGTTGTTCTCTACACTTCTCTTGGATTTGCTGTAAACAGATAATTTCGATTGTCCCTCTATTAGGTCGGAATCCGCACTGTGATTCTGGGAGGAGTTCTTCAGCAAGTGGCAATAGTCTCATTTGGAGATTCTTGGCCAACATTTTGCCCACAGTGTACAGTAGGGAGATGCCACGATAGTTGCCACATATGGATCTATCCCCCTTCTTGAAGATCTTTCAGGTCCTTCGGTACTTCTCCAGATTCCCAAATTCTCAGTATCAGATGGTACAGCCTGGCCTTCAATGTTAGTCCACCTCCCTTGAGAAGTTCAGCTGGTATATTGTCTGAACCAGGTGATTTATTGTTTCTAATGCTTCATAAGGCTGCATCCATCTCGTGAAGCAGAGGAGGTTGGTCCATGTCGATTCGGAGTTGTTGTCTTGGAGAGTTGAGAAAGTCCTGGGAATGTGTCGTTGGAGAATTCAGTAGATCCTCAAAGTGTTCTTTCCATCGTTCGAGAATTTTCCCCTTGTCCTGTAAGACTGATGTTTCATCCACTGTCTTGAGGGGTGTTGAGGAACATCTCCGAGGTCCGAAGATCTGCCGTGTTGCTTCATCTGCCGCATCTGCATGCGCTTGCATCTCCTTTGCTTTTGTGTCCCACCAGTTGTTTTTCAGTGTATGTATCGTCCGTTGAGCCAAAGTCTTGATGTGTTTGTAGCGTTTTTCTTTTAAAATGCTTTGGATGTCATTGTCCCAGGAGATCTTGGCCTCCCTTTTTCTGTTAATGATTTCGGCGATCTCGGCATCAGATTCATCACACCAGTCCTCGTGTTTCCTTGTCGTAAACCCAAGTAAGTCAGTGGCTGTGTCCAAGAAAACATTCTTTAGAACTGACCATTCTTCTTCTATGGATATTTCTTGCTGAGAGGTCGTGTTCAGTTTCGTTTCCATACATCCAGTGAGTTGGGGCATAGGCGCTAATGAGAGTGATGTGCTGACCTTGATCAGTGGTATCTGGTGCATCAGGTGCTTGCTCACACATGTTGGGAGGAGGTTGTGCATTTCGACAAGCTTAGTGCAGACTGCAAAACCAACACCATGAACTCTAGTTTCGCCCTTATTCCTCCCCTTCCAGAAGAAGGTAAATCCAGCCCCAAACACCCTGAGGGATCCCCTGAGGGATCCTACAATCAGGAACTCGTGAGTTTGATTCCCAAGACTGCTAAGCACCTCTGGGGTACCCTGAACAAGGTACCATCCCCACACACTGCTCCCCGGGCGCCGTGTTCCTGGCTGCCCTCTGCTTCACTTGGTGAATGGGTTAAATGCAGAGGAATCATTTTGTGCGGTGGTGTGTTCACATATGACAGAATGGTCACTTTCACTCTAGTGGTGTTGATGAATATTGACATTACATTGGGACGCATGCAGTTATGTTCTGTTTAATACATGCAGTTCAATTGATAAATAAGACAGAAGTCAGGATTGTTCACCATGATGGTGATGGTTTTTTCCCCTCTATGTAGCGAGAATGTAAAAGCAGGTAATGAAGGCAATTAAAAATGTCCAGAAATTAGGAAAACAGTTAGTTTACCTCATTTGAGGACAATGGTTAATTTCAGAAAATATGGTGTGTTTGTGTGTGTGTGTGTGTGTGTGTATAGCACACACAGTGAAGAGGTTGGTGTGGGCTGGTTTGCATCAGTCCTGGTCACAACACCCATTCTGGCTCTAAACATGTCCTTTAAAATCCCTGCTCCTCTTCTGTCTGTGCTATTGCATTAACTTAAGAAATTTTTCCACAGTCTTTTCTCCTGGGATCCAAACTCATCTTAGAACTCGCCACATCACTGAGAAGAGAATTATCCTGACTGAGGCACAAGCAGCCTGTGTGTTTTTCTCTATCAGCTTTGATCCATGTGAGTGAGGACAGGATGATCTGGGAGGACGCTCTGGACTACTGTAAGAAAGATAACAGGAAGGATCTTCTGCGCATTGAGTCTGAGTCTGACTGGAAGCAGGTGGAGTTTGAGCTCAGGAGAAGGAAGGTCTCTGGTCCTCTGTGGGTGGGGCTTGGACAGAAGCGGCTCTCTGACCTGCTGAAGTCGTCCAGTGAGCTGGCTTTGGGTCCCTGGACCAAATTAGACGGGGTGAGACAGTTAGAGCCTCTGTCACCCCTCAGCTGTGGAGCCACAGACACCGTGGCACAGAAATACAGGCCCATAATGGACATTTCTACACTCAGAGCTGTATGTGAAATTAAAGAACCATGAAAGAGGTTTTCTAAATCCTGGAAGAACAGAGATCTGCACAGTTTAGTTTTTTCACAGCTCCATCCATTCAACACACACTTACTGATCAGATGCTTACATTCAGAGTCTAATGCAGCAGTTCGTATACAGTACACACTTCAGTTACACACTTTCCAAAACGCTTTGTGTTTTTCTTTACTTATGAGGTATAATTTGATGAAGTAATGTTTCAATGTTTTGTCTCCTTTAAATGATTTTAACTTCATTCTTGCTTGAAATCAGAATTTGTTTAATTTATTAAAAATACATAATTACTTTTACTTTTTCCAAGTATATGCATTATATTACACCTATATCATGGACATATTTACATTTATGTCCTAAATATTGAGCAGCCCACAGGCAGATTACATGTTGAGTTAATTTTTTTTCAATGAAAAAAGTACACATACTATACAGAGGTCACGCTTAAACATAACTTAAAATCTCAAATGTGTTGTAATCTTTGCACAGGCAAGACTTTACGTCCCCTAAATATTAAATTCGGCACATTTGCATTTAAATGATTTTCATGTAGAAAATCTACACCATGTATTGTTTGACTAGTAAATAAATAAAAATATTATTTATTTTCAGCATTTTTAAAATATTCCTTCCATATATCCTGCAAAATATTTAGTAATTTTTCTCATTTTGTTTCTAAAAATGTAAAGATTTATGGAAACCCACTTTGACCTTTAAAAGGGACTGAAAGTGCTGCCCACCACGCAGACCACATTTAAAAAATTTTTTTTTAAAACTACAAATTCTTTTGGGCAGACATAAGAGGGATGTTTTTTCTCTATTAGCTGGCTAAAGTAGGTTGTAACTAGACAGCTGAGATAATTAAGACTTTGACTATTATGTGTTATTTCTTTATCACGGGATTCCCACTGGTTGTTCATATTTATTAGTACAAATTGTGTGGGGCTGGAACTTGGCTCAAGGGTACCTCAGTGGTGCAACTTGCAGTACTCTGCTTTGAACCCACAACCTTCTGGTTGCTGGAGCAATTCCCTAACCACCAGGACAACAGCTGCCCCATACTGGACTACATACAATATTTCGATTGCATGTATAAAACCCTAGATAGATTGTATAAAACCAAAAAGTACATAAAATCATGAATTTTGTAAAACTGTTCAGGCTTTGATGATACACAACTGCACCACAGAATACAACACAACATGACAAATTACAGACACAACAGAAAAAGGTTCTTACCAAAACTGTGTCTTGGTATGCTGAAGAATGTCTTGGTATGCTGAAACATTAAGATTGCTCTTCACGGAAAGTAATTAGTAATTCAATTAGTAAGAGGTTTGTCCCAATACTTTTGTCCACATAATGTATTATCAAATGCACCAGGCATATGAAAAGTCCGACTCTTATTGTGAAATTCTGTGTGTGTTCTGACCGAGGAAGTGGTCGCCTCACCTGTCACTGACTTCTATAAACACAGAGCTGCTGAGGAGGTTGCATGAGGTAAAATTTAGAATTAATCCTTAATGCGGAGGTCTTAGGTCGTGTGGACGCAGATGTTCAGCTAATTTTGTCGATGGTCGTCACATATTTTCAACGCTTTGTCCCTTTTTTTCGGGGGAAAGTGACTGACATCGCGTTTTTTTTTTTAGCGAAATCAGTGAATATCTAAACCTGGTGAGGACGAGCCTTCTCAGACTGAGACCTTCCCTGTGGCTTTCTGCTTTAACGACAGTAAGTCTAAATTACACCGTATTGACAATGAACCAATGAAACTGGTGACATCTGCTGCATACTAATGACTCTCTGTATTGAACTGTATGAATGTAGAGGATATTATATGGCCTATGCACTGGACAATTTAGGAAACAGAAGGTCTTATTTGTCATATGTCATGTACCAATTGGGTATAGAAGCAATTATATGTACGATGTAATGCACGGTTTGGCCATAGAAACCGTCATGTGTCAGGTGTACTGCAGTGTTGGGATATAGGAGCTATTACATACTATATGGACAAAAGTATTGGGACACACCTCTTAATTCTTGAATTCAGGTAGTCCATTTTATTTCCAGTGAAGGGCAATCTTAATGCTTCAGCATACCAGGACATTTTTAACACAGCTTTGTGGACACAGTTTGGGGAAGGCCTTTTTTATTTCAGCATGGGGCACAAAGCAAGGTCTATAAAGACATGGTTGGATGGAGCTTGACTGGCCCACACAGAAACCCTGACATCAACTCCATCCAACACATTTGGGATGAACTGGTCTGGAGATTGCTAGCCAGGCCTTCTCCTCCTACATCAGTGCCTGATATCAAAAATGCTCTACATAATGAGTGAGCACAAATTCCCACAGAAACATTCCAAAATCCTGTGCAAAGCATTCCAAGAAGAATGGAATCTGTTTTAGCTGCAAAGAGGAGACAAAAAAAAATCCATATTAAAGTCTGTATTTGAATGCACTGTCAATCAAGTCCCTGTTGGTGAAATGGCCAGGCGTCCCAATACTTTTGTCTATATAGTGTATCTCAGCACTAGGTACCTGTTTGAGCATAGATACAGTGCTTTATTTGATGTAGCAGCTATTACACTACTTATGTGTAGAATCTATTATGTGTGACATGATGCACTATTTGGGTGTAGAAACAGTCATCTCAGGTGTACTGCACTATTTGAGTATAGGAGCGATTATATTTCAGGTTTAGTCCTCTGTTTGGGTGTCTGAGGTTTTGGTATGTCAACTCTAAGTACCTATTTTAGTGTATAGGCAATTTTGTTTAAGATGTAGAGCCTTATTAGGTAGTGCTAGATGTAGTCCCTATTCTATGCCAGCAGCTGCTTTATATATAGTGCACAATCATATGTGAAGTGTACTGCACTGTGTGAGTGTATGAGCTATTATATGTCAGATGAAGTTTACTGTTGGGATCTAGAGGCCATTATTTGTCCTTGCTAAATATATAAAACCCTGCTGGGGAACTTTGTACCCCTATAGGTGAGGGATTGCATCAGGTATGGTGAAGCTGCCCCATAATGTCTCTTGTATTGCCACTGCTTCTCTATGAGCATTAGACAAGCTGTGTTTACACAATTTGTGCCTTGGTCAGCAATAGTTGCACAAATTGCTTATTTCAAAAGGCTGTACTTGTTTGCATATGTGTATGTAGAGTACTATTTGTGTATCGCCACCAATATATGACCTATGTAACATTAGTGCACCACTGAGGTGTAGAACCCATAATATGTTATACACAGTACACTAATCCACATGTCATCCTTTTTTCTCTGCAGGTGTGATGTGCTTGTTTTATATCAGAACCGGCTGTTAGTGCCACTGCACGGGAGGATGAATGCAGAGGAGGTGGAGCTGCTCAGTGACTCCAAGTACAGGAACTATGTGGCAGCTGTGGACAAAGCACTGAAAAACTTTGAGTACTCAAGTGAATGGGCTGATCTCATCTCAGCGCTTGGCAAGCTCAACAAGGTCCTTCACTTTATCTCTATTTCTGTGTCTGTCTCATAAATCAGTTTACCGCAGTTGAAGTGGTGCGATAGTTGAAATCTGCAGTCAGGAACTGCTGAAACATCACTGCAGTTTTTAAGTCTTTTTAAGACTTTAGGATATACTTCCCTGTTTCACTGCAAAACTAGTCAATTAAATGTTCTCCATAGGTGCTGCAAAATAATGCCAAGTACCAGGTTGTGCCCAAGAAACTCACCATTGGCAAGCGTCTGGCTCAGTGCCTTCACCCAGCACTGCCCAGCGGTGTCCACCGCAAGGCCTTGGAGACCTATGAGATCATCTTCAAGATCATTGGTCCCAAGCGGTTGGCTAAAGATCTGTTCCTTTACAGGTAAAGAAGTCTGTGGTTTGAGCTACCGAGTGTAACTCATGTTCTTAAAAAGAATCATATGGTTTGTAGAAAATTAATTTTCTTATTAAGGTGTAAAAGGAGTCATACAGAGTGGTTTAATGTGAAATTACTCTAGTGAAATGTACTGAGTTAAGATTGTTCATTACAGTGGGGATGGGAACTGTCTAAAGTGTTTCATCCTACCTAAGGCTTGGGGCTGGGTATTGGCAACATCATCATGAGACAAGCATCACAGAACAGAACAGAACACCACAAGACCACAAATGCAGAAGGGACAAGAGTGTGGTTGAGAGAAAAACACACTCATGCAGTGTTGTGTTGGACCCGGAGTCACCGCTGTGACCTAGCATGCTGCCATCTATGTGTATATAGATATGCATACATGTATATTCACACACACACATATGTATATAATGTAAGAGAGCGTGATGTACAGCACACATATTTAGGTCAATGTTTCCCACAAACTTTGGCTTTAAACTTACAGTAATTATAAATAAGTGTATACTAAAGAGAAGAGGGATAATAAAAAGAGTTCAAAAATACAACAATAATAAAAATTACAAGTAAAGTTAATAAAGATTCTGACGAAGCTCCAGACGAAGAAAGGAGAACGAAGCAATCCTTACCAGTACCATCCCATCAAAGAATAATAAAAATAAATAATAAAAAGTGTAAGGTCACCAGTTTTTTCATACTTGAACATGAAATTCACCAAGTGAAGCAGCAGGCAGCTGGGTATCTTACTCAAGGCTACCTCAAGAGGTGCCTCGAGCAGTCGTGGGATTTGAACCCCTGACTTTCTGATTGCAGGGGCAACGCCCTAACCACCAGGCCACCAGCTGCCCCAAAAAAGTAAAAAAGTAGTGCTATTATTTATAATAATATACAGGGGGTCCTCAAGTTACAACACAGATGTGTTCTTTTGCCAGTGATGTAGTGG
>JBBPCX010000040.1:26119412-26142032 GCA_037974365.1 Hydrocynus forskahlii | reverse complement strand
TGTGTGTGTGTGTGTGTGTGTATATATATATATATATATATATATATATATATGTGTGTGTGTGTGTGTGTGTGTGTTCTGCATTTGCAGGCCATGGTCGGGATCCTGCAGGGTAAAGCACGCGGCGGAGAGGAAGAAAGCGCCCTCATGCATGACCTGAAACCTTTCCGCATCCTCATCAGCCTGCTAGACAAACCTGAGCTGGGTACAGTCGTAATAAATCACATTTGCATGATTTCATTGTTTTTAAAAGACAATGGATCCAGTTGGTATATCAATACTTGGTTAAATGATGTTATTCATTCAGCACAAATAATTATGGCTATACGGATACGCTAGGTCCTGCAATACTGGAGGACGTCCTGATAGAAGTGTTTCGGACGCTGCACACACAGTGCCGAGCTGAACTGGACCTGCAGAACCAGAATCCATTCAGCAAAGACCAGACACAGCTCAGCAGGTACAAAACAAACTATGTCCACTCTGTTCACCTCAGGAGGTCAAGAGGTCACCTGCTGATCCCTTATAATGCTTCTCCATTCTCCTCTTTTTCTTTCTTTGTTTAGCAAACTCAGAGAGAACAAGAAAACGGCCGAACTCATTAAAACAGCCAACCTCCTATTCAACTCCTTCGAGCCCTACTATATGTGGGATTATATCGCACGCTGGTTTGAGGAGGGCTGCAGGTGTGTATGTGGCTGTGAACTACACTAGAATAAATTAAGATTACATTTAAATGACCAAATACATACAAGCTGTATTATTCTTTTTTTATCATTATTATTATTGTTGCGTTTATAAATATTAACATATGTATACTAAATGTGGAATATATGCAAGGTTTCATTCTAAAACTTTTTGTCATTGTATACATGTCTGGAGTGGACTTTGCATATACAGTACATATTAGAGCTGTACTATGAATGTAGTTTGTTAAATGTCATCTGAAAATTCTTAAATCCAGAGTTGTTACAAATGGATTTACAGAATACTACTACTACGTGCTATTGAATGACATTCTGCTTTGGTCCTGTAGGCGGACTCAGAGTGGTTCTGAGCCCTCAGTGCTCTCTCTGGTTGAGTTCTGTCAGCTGGTTGACTTTCTGTTGGATATTGTCTCTCTGGTATGTAATACACTCACGAATGCATCATAGTGCTTTAGGAATATAATGAATCTTCTCAGTAATTATGATGATACAAATTGAGCTTATTTTGTACATCTAAAATGTAACTGGAGGGACTATTTACAGCACTGAAATATAGAAAATATTTGAATTTGATTTTTGACAAAAACATTACAATATCGCTAGAAATGATTACAGTTGACGAACATTTCACAATCAATACAGTGAATCTACACAATTTAACAGCCCTAGTTCTTCCCATAATCTGTGGTGAAAGAACCTCCTGCTTGTTTTTCGCAAAGAGTGTGTGTGTGCGTGTGTATGTTTGTGTTAGTTACCACTTTTCCTGTTGAATATGGCAAAAAATGTTAGTGTTGAGTAGCTAGCCTTAGCATCCTGCTGTTAAACAATCTCCTCTTTAGCCCATGCCTTCCTCTGTGCCAAAGCTCAGTAGATAAGTCTGAATAATTCCTCAGTAGTTCTGACTTTAACTGTAATTTAATGTCTCAGAGTGAAAACTGTGCATTTAGCTTCTCCAAGCTTTACTTAGAGGGGTTTTAAACTGGGTTCTGCCATCTGTTTTCTGCCTATGCGCTCTGCTTAACCTTCCTCTGGTTGAAATTCTGCACTCTCTATCTTCTCTCTCTTTTCTTTTGTTCTGCCTCCTCCTCAAAGCCCACTAGAAGTATGAGAGTTATCTGCCAGGTACAGTACTGCTCTACTTCCCTCTTTGACTCTCTTTGCACTGGCCTACCCTTCCACTAACACTCATGCAATGCTTTCCCAGTAGTTTGTCTGTTTTTAACCAAGTAGTTTCAGGAGAGCTGTGCAAACGTCTTAAGGAGCTGTGAAAATAAAGTTTAAAAAATGTTCAGATGAGCAGTGAGTGTTACTAGTAATGCTTCATAAACCATAAAGAATAAATAAAAATAGTGTTATACAGTGAATAGTGATTGTATGTATAGTATGTTAATTTATTCCTTGTGGAAGTCCAGTATTACTTGTAGTTTCCATCAGAAACCTGATTTGACTCAGTCAGTCCTTCATTAAACGAAATCAGGAGCTGCTGATGAAATTTCACAAATCTAAGCAATGGCTGGAGGAACCGAGGAGAAATGTGGAACCGAACCTGTTCTCTCCTCACCAACTCACAAAATCTCAACTACTTTTTTACCAACAAAGGAAACTTGATACTTTTTACTGCTTTCCTGTTTGGCTGAATGTATTCTAGTGTTAAGAAACTTTATCACATGCTGAGAAGAATGGCTTTAAACAATTTAAAGACTTTTGCACAGATGGTAGGTCTCTATCTTAATGTGTTCATGTCTGAATGTTGTGGAAGGGTAAACCAGAGCTTTGCATGCTCTTTACACTTACGGGTCAATCCGTGTGACATAAGTGATGCTGCTTCAGTGACCATGCAGTCTGACCATCTGAGATTCGTTCAACAATTTCAGGAAATCTGTCCATTATTATGTCGTTTTCGCCCAAAAAATATTACGTCCATTGGAAAGTGTGCAGAATAATACACATGAATTTTCTCTCCTATTGTAAAAACTGGCCACAATTTTAATATTACTTTTTATGGAAAAAAGTTCAGAATGCATCACAAGACGTTAGATGCATGAAAATTAAAGGGATCACTCTTTGATCTCTGTGTCAATATTATATTAAACATCCAGCAGAGCATGAATGAAAGAAACAAACTAATAAAATTAGGCTTTAAATGACCAGCTCCTAATATTCTGAGCACCTGATTGACAGCCCTTGGTCCTGTACTTTCCAGTCTGCCCCACAGACGCAGAACTAAACTAATAGATTTTGCAGTTTCCTTTGTAGATTCTCACTCCTGTGTTCAAGATTCACTGAAAACATTATGCAGCTTTTATACATTTGTGGTAACATCTAATAGGAGGTAAGGTTCTAATTAACTTTACTGAAGGCTGTGCCTTTAATGAATGCTGGTGTGGCCAAATAAGTGAACGAATGGCCAGATGGCAGATGGACAGATGAGCTTTCTAGTTATGCTCATCTATACTTCTGGTTTTCACACTAGTTTTCCCTCAGAGACTGTATTGAACACAGTTTTGTTAAACCCACATCATTCCTTGTGACTGAGAAGACTGCAGATGCACCTAACCAGCTACTACTTATGTACTGAATCAGGTCATAATGAATAAAATGTGAGTAAAATGAATAAAAATGCATTGTGAATAATTTGAGCTTTATTTAACAAATAAACTTAATAAACTCTCAGTATGTATTTCCTTAGTATGAAGGGGTATCAGATTACCTTCTTAACAAAATGTATGGTGGGACATAAATAAAAAATACGTATGTAAAGAGTAATAAAATAAATCAGTTTGATAGATCTGATGTTGTTTAGTACAGAGGTATAAAGGCCAAAATGTGAAGTTTCACCACCCTTTGTCTATGGCACTTCTGCATGAAACAAACAAATATGAAATTTCTTTCAGACCATAATTAATAAGGCCCTCTTTGACTGAAATCACAGCATCTAAAGGCTACTTGTACACGGCTAACAGTATTTCTCTTCTTGGTTTCTTTCCACTTTTCCAAGCAGAATGCCTCCACTTCATAAGATCTAATCATAGATTGATAATATTCAAATGTACCGATGAAGCCATTTCAAACCATAATCATTCATTTCTTGAAGTAGTTCTAGACTGATTTTGATGTATGGTTTTGATTGGTGTGTTGTTAAATCCAACCTCATTCAGCTGATGTGATGAGCTGCTATCTTTAAATATAACCCATATTGTATAACCTCAGTCTGGCCTGGATTAAGACTTAACGAGTCAAATAAGCTCTAAGAAGTCACAAAAAAATAAAACTTGGAGATCGAAAGGAAGGATATATATTCAATTCAGCAATTAATTGGTAGTATTGCATTAAAATGTTAGTACATACATTTTTAAAGTACACTTAAACCAAATAACTATCCTATAAATAATGGTTAATATGTACTTTTGATAACTAGGTACTAGTTTTTCATTTACAAACTATTATACATATGAATTTGGCACACTATTTATCGAGAGAAGGACATCTTTTCCTGAAAATATTAAGCAAATCTGTTGTGGCCAGTGCTGTACATTATTGACTGGTTTAATAGATGGTACATTATCGACTGGTCTTATAGTTGCTTGTTGGTAAAAAACACCATTCAACTAGTTGATTTTAAGCAGATTACCTGTGCTAATGCCACTCTTTCACACTCTCCATAGGAGACGTATATAGAGATTCAGACAGAGCACCTTCCCCAGCTCTTGTTGCGGATGGTTTCTGCTCTGACTGGCCACCTGAGGGCGCTGTGTCTCGGGGAACTCACACACTGCCTACGCCTCTGCTCCAAAATCCTCAGTAAAGTTCAGCCGCCACTGGTCTCCCCACTTACACTCCCCTCCACCACCACTGCACCAGCAGCTCGAGACCATGAGGGCTGCCGGGTGAGTAAAGGAAGAAGAGTAAGAGTACAGTGTACCCTCTTTAAAGAACATTCTGAAAACAATCCTAAATGACCTGCTTTAACACAACAGTAGCGCATTAACAACATATAATGCGGTACAGTGCATTATATTACATCACATTACATTACATTCATTTGGCAGGCGTTTTTATCCAGTGACTTACAAGTAAATGCTCCAGCTTCAATACAGTGGGAGAAGCAGAGGACAGTTCTAAGCGCTAAATCTTTAAGTAAGGAGTAGCGCAAGAAGATGTAAGCTTATTCAGACAGAAGAGCAAGTGTGATTTCTGATAGATCAGGAGAGGAGGTTGTCTCGGAATGGGGGTTCTCAGGGGGTTCTTGAATGTAGAGAGGGATTCTGCTGCTTTGGGTGCATTTGGGGTACGTATTAAAAGCAAGCTATAAAGATGTATTGCACATGTGCAGGTATATATGTTTGTATGTTTTGTATGTTCTGACCTGGAGACTGCAGTCCATACCAAAACTCTTTTCAATGTACAGCATGTATCAGCTGGTTTTCTATGAGATTTCTGCTTAAATTAGTAGTTGCCTGACTCTACAGGAGACTGTGGACAACACATGACAGAGCTGAGGTTTAAACTTGCACCTCGACCATAGGCCTCTGCATTGACGAGCTTGGTCTGGGTGGCACTCTTTTCTGTTTACTGCTCGCAGCTTTATTATTTGCTGAACCTGTTGGTGCCAATGTGTGCGAAGCTCAAAAGGTTATGTTTTCTCTCTTATGTCCAAAAATATGTGATGATTTGTCATTTTTGTGATCATTTGGAGTGCAGAGCCCTTTATATTCTGACTTCAGACTGTCCTCTCGCATTGTAAGTTGCTTTGGATAAAAGCATGTGTCAAATGAATGTAATGTAACGTAATGAATGTAATGACTTTGTAACTCAAAGTGAACTGTTTTATATGTGTGACTGTTAACTATGTTCACTTAGATTTGGTTTGACTTCTGAAAACAGTCCCAGCAGTATTACTTGGCCTGCTCCTTATGGGTTCTGGCCTGGAAACAACCATTCGGCCAATGCCTCTGGTTGCATGCCTCCACTCCAGCTACCCTGCATTGGGCCCAGATGGGAGGACGGTCCAGGTCCCTCACTCATTGGCCTTTTACTGGGTTGAGTGAGGGTACATGTGCCTTGGCCTGTTTGCTACCTGACAGAGCCTGTGTGTGAGTGTGGGTGTGGGGGTATGTTCGAATGTCCCTATTCTGTTGGCCATGCCAGACTCCCTGGTGGTGCCAGGGCACAGAGGCAGCGGGACTGAGTGATTTGTGCTCAGCTGCATCCTTCTGTCTCTGCGGAGGGTGGGCTAATTCTCCGGTCCTCGGAGGGCACTCCGCTCCACTAGAGCGTAAAGCCTGTCTATACACCATCCAGCCTCTGTGAAAAAGCTTCAAACCCCTCAGAGCCCCAGAGCATGGCTACCATCTGAGTCCAGCACTGGGGTGCCTCAGGGCTACATGCTGGGAACCATTGAAGTGTGGTGTCCTGGGTGTCTGCTGGGATCAAGGCTAGGTGGAAAGGGCTGCATTGCATTGTGGGAGTGGTTAATGTAGGTAGGGCAGCAGCTGGGCTTTCTTGTGAGGAGTAGGGGCTTCGTCAGATAAGTGTGGAATTGAACACGAAAAACGAAGTTAACAGTGACTCTAGTGTAGTGAAGACCAGTTCAAATGAACTTGTTTGCTCCATACTACTATCTTGATCTGTACCACAGTACTGAATATACTGTGTGCACTGGATGGATCACATTACACATTAAAGTTGATGTAACAAAACCTTGTATGTCCGAAATGGTAACTTTACAGTATAAGAGCTTTCTTAATGTTTAATGTAAAGCCCCATTTGATTTAGATCAGTTTTACATAATCTGTCAAATAATCTGTAAAGTAGTCATATTAATTTTATACCAACACAATGTAAATATCAAATAGTGTGGAACAGTACCTATTAACGTTTTCACACGGCACATATTTTTTCTTAATATGTTTAATTCAACAACAAAACATGACATTTTAGCAAGGGAGTCCTTCTTTTTGCATATGACTGTACATCCTACACTACTCTTAATGCGTTTGAATATTGATGTTTAATTTTATTGAAGTTCTCTCTTTCTTGCCTTCTTTCTTGCTTTCGTTCTTTCTGTCCACCTCTCTTGTCTTTCTTTCCCTCTCTTTCCTCTCTTGCACTTTCTCTCTCTCCCTGTAAAAGGCTCTCCCAGCAGTGCTGGAGGTTCCGGTCAGTGAGGATGTATTTGAGGACAGGGAGAATCCGGCCAGCAGTCGTTCTTCGGAGAGCGGTTTCAGTGACTTTGTTCAGTACCAGGAGAACGGACAGCAGGCCGACCCAGGTCAGCCTCTGGGGGGCGATGATCCCGGGCCTGCTGTGCGCTCCAAGCACAAAGGGTCCAGTTCTGCTCCCCGCAGTAAACCGCAGGACACTCCGGTGATGCAGCGCTGCCTAGAGCACTTCCAGCACTTCCTGTGCAGCCTGGTGAAGCTGTACATCGCTCCAGGTGACGGCGCCTCTCGGATGGACACGCTGAAAGTGGTAGGGCCAGAAGGGAAGGAGTGTGTGTCTGAGCAGAAGGAGTGTGTGGCTGCTTTCACTGCTGCCTGTCAGCTCTTTCTGGAGTGCTCCAGTTTTCCTGTCTACGTCGCAGAGGGCAACCTTAAATCCTCTCCCACCAGAGAAGAGCAAGCAGGTGAGAATGTGTTGTGATTGGCTAGCAGTCTAAAATGTAAGTAAATATTCTAATAATATGTATGTAAAAATATATTAATTATCAGAATACTCTTTTTTGAGGATTGTCCCCTCTGGTGGCTAAAATCATCCGATCAGGGTCACATAATGACTATCTCTATATTTGATCTTCCTGATAATCATTTACTTAATCAGCAGTTTGCTTTCTCTCTGCCGCCACCATCATTCAAAGGTTTTACTGTGTTAGAGCGATTACTTGTCATGGTACAGGGAAACACTAGATGCTATATCGCCCTCTACAATTCTTGTATAGTATTGCAGGAAAAACATTTCCACCATATTAATCCATAATAGAGCATTCTAGCACTCCTTTGATTTTAGATAAACAACAAATAGATGCATTAACTTTGTTATTAACTGACCTTGTTGGGACTGATCTACTTTTCAAACGATTTTCAAAAAATCAACAATCAACTTATGAGGTAGTTGTTGCAGCCTTTCATTACTTCATTGTGTGTGTGTAATCTCTTTCAGATGGTGTGAGTGTACTTCCACCACTTTGGCTACAGACCCTGATGGACGCCTGTTGCTCGGCGACAGACTTCAGCATACAGGCAGTAGCCATCTCCCTGGTGATGGACCTGGTAGGCCTCACCCAGTCTGTTGCTATGGTGACAGCTGAGCGAGTGGGCAGTCCTGACTCTGGCCAGCCAATGAGCCCCAGCCAGGGACGCGTTGCTGTGGTGATCAGACCACCTCTCACCCAGGGTATCTTGAAGTACATTGCAGAGAAGACTGATTTCTTTAAGGTAATTTGTTTCTTTCTTTTTTTCTTTCTTTCTTTCTTTCTTTCTTATGTCTTGTCTCTTCTAACCTCTTTTTTCTCCACACAAGATTTCCTTTTTCATCTTTTTTCTCTTTCTTTCTTTCTTTGCTCTCTCATCTAACTTCTTTCTTCTCTGCACTAGTTTTCTTTTTTCCTCTGTTTTTTCCCTCTTCTGTGTCTTTTTATGTATTTTTTATTCATCTCATGGTTTCTTTCCCCCCCCCGTAGAGTGTAGCGCTGATACTTTGGGAGCAGTTAGGGGAGTCGACTCCTCAGCATCATCAGCGCAGCGTGGAGCTCTTCTACCAGCTTCACAACCTGGTGCCCTCATCAAGCATCTGTGAGGACGTCATCAGTCAGCAGCTCATGCACCGTGACAAGGTGTTCAAATGTGCACACATGGACACACTCATATACATGTATGTGATGACTAATTAAGGATGTATTTATCCATGTCATTCATGCCTGAATAGATATATGGAATCACCCTATTTATTTACCCACCTTTTTTTTTTTACTTTATAACAAACAATATAATTAACAAATTTTGCTTAATAGCAGAACATGCTAGCTTTGTGACAATACATTGAGCAAATTAAATTACATATATTTTTTTTAATTAATGACTTTTTTTCTGATCCAGTAGAGGCTCTGAAACTAATTTCAGATCCTCTATTTGATCATTTCTGAAACACATTTGATAGAGCTTTGTCAGTGCAGATCCACAGCTTCACAGCAAAGTTCTGGGAGTGGAAAAATGCTTACACCAACCCTGCCCATAATAAATATTCATAGTTTTTTAATTGTTTACCCAAAAATGTGAAAATTATAGGAATATGTACATCTGTATTAAATATATCTTTTACTCATTGCCTCTCTTTTTGATCTTACATTCTCAGAGGATCCGCTTGGAGGCCCATGTGAAATTTTCTGTTCTGTGGCATCTCACCAGAGACCTGAATGTCACTAAGGCGTCCCCCTTCAGCCGCACTTTTGACCGGTAATCATCCTCCCACTTCACTGAATTCTATCTAGATATTTAGTTTGAATTTCTCTACTGAAGGACTTTTTTTAAATAATATTGTTGAATGTTTGAAATCTAGGGTCACGCTTTACTGAAGGTCACTGTCTAGAAGGCTTCATGACACCTACATAATCCTTTCGTTATAACTGGCATGTACCTATTTAAAAATGTATGACTCCAACAAGTATCCGTTGTCCTAACACTTCCTGGAGTGAAACTGATTGAAGTAGCCTTTATGAGAACTCATGCTTGTTGGAATGTGCCTTTGTAAATGTAAATGTAGGTTTGTATCAGTCATAAAAGGCACTAAAAAAATAAAAGGTACACTACCGGTCAAAAGTTTTAGAACACCCCAATTTTTCTGTTTTGTTTTTTTTTATTGAAAATCAAGCGGTTCAATGTCTCATTGTTCATTCTGCAGAAAGTTCTTCCCAACTATGTTATAGAAGTTTTCATAAGTGTGCAGCACTTATAGGTTGCTTTGCTTTCACGCTTCTGTCCAGTTTATCCTGAAGCAGCTAGATGGGGTTTAAGTCTGGAGACTTCTGGTCACTCCATGTTTTCCAGCTCACCATCTTGTTCTTTTTTCTAAGGTAGTTCTGGCAGAGCTTGGACTTATGTTTTGGGTCACTATCTCGCTGTAGAACGAACCCGACCAACTAGGCATATACCAGAGGGTACTGCATGGCGCTACAGAATTATTTCCCACTTGTGGGTAACCTTACAATTTTTAAACCTCTCGCAGTTTAGCACTGTCCTTTGTACCATTTCATGCTGCTCATTGGACTTTTTGAATTTCAATAAAAAATTCTTGAAACACTGGGGTGTTCTAAACCTTTTGACCAGTACTGTAGGTGCCTTGTAGCCGTAAAAATACTGCCCTTCACTGAAGTGTTAACCTATCTTGACTACATTGACTATATATTAAGCTGTATGTTGGTCTGTTTTTAGTTCTTCACTCTTTATTAAAGATGATCAGCTGCTTTTTATGCGGGGATTATTAGTGGTACACTCATGAAGCAAAAATCTGACCTACTCTTTTTAACTTCCTTTTATTCGGCTGCAGGTCCCTCTTCATTATGTTGGACAGTCTGAGTTACTGGGATGGTTCAGCGAGTGCTGTGGGGAGAGCCTGGCTGAACCAGGTTTTGCAGAGGCATGACATTGCTCGAGTTTTGGAGCCCCTTCTACTGCTGCTACTACACCCTAAGACACACCGTGTGTCAATCCAGCGTGTACAGGCCCAGCGCCACTGGACCAGAGCTTTCCCCAACCCACCAGAGACAGAGCCTGAGCCATCTGACCTGACCTGCATGGGTGACACAGCCTGTTCTGACAGTAAGTGTAATGTTTCTAATTTTGATATCTGTGATTTAGTGTCTTACTCAAGTTTTTCTTTTAACCTCAGGACCCATATTTGAACTTTATCATGATGTCACTAGCCAAAAAGAGTTTATTTTTCTTGGAAGGCTTTGTATTTCCATTTACTAAAACAAAGAAAGACAAGTAAAAGCATTATATTCAGTATAATTGGTGCCTGTTGATTGAAGTGACGACTGAAATTAGATAAACAAAGAGTAAATGGTTTAGTACTTAGGAATACTTGTTCCTTACGAATGCTTATGAAAATGTTATTATAATCTAATTGTGACTCAAGTATTGCAACAATACCATATTAAATTAAGTCTAGTGAGTCCCATTTTTTGTCACAAACCACTTTCCTATACTGTACTATCTATTTGAGAGTTATGTTTTTGACCATTTTTGTTGTCATATTTTGACTATTTTGTCCTATAGCATATTGCAGATTGTCTGGGGACAGCCTGAGAGTGGTGCAGGCCAGAGGCCTTCCCCTGGAAGATATGGAGCCTTTCAGCCTGACAGTCAACCCTCTGAGTGACAGTCTGTCACTGCTGAGTCTCAGCAGCGAGAACCTACAACTGTGTGGAGAATATCAACCTCCAGACCAGCAGGGGGAGCCCCAAAGTTCAGATTCCAGTGGCTCTCAGTCTTCCACTGTTGACAATGGCAGCTTTGATGAACTGGATGGCAACAGTAATGTTGCGAACCTGGATCAGGCTGCTTCTTTGGAGGAGGAGTCTCTAGATAAGGTGGTTTGTGCAGTTCTTGAAGAATTGCTGGACAGAGTGGTGCAGATGGAGGAGGAAAGCTCAGCTGGAACACCCTCGCCTCCAGAGGCCTGGCCTCAGACAGATTCGGACAGCTCTAACTCCTCTTCCGACGTGTCTGCTGAACCACAGGTCAACCTTGGGCCATTCCCAGGCAGCCAGCCTTTAACTCTCCCTGAACTTGTAGCCGGTGGAACGTTGGAGTTCCTGTCAATGGCACCTGCTGACACAGCAGACGAAGAGCCGCGTGAAGGAATGACCCGTCACAGTTCATCTCCATCCATTATCACCCTTCCGGACAGTAGTGGACGAGGCACCCCAGAGCAGGGCTTGCGTCCGGATGACACCCAGGCCCGTAAACGCAGCCACAGCAGCACCCAGCTCAGCCTCAAAGGCAAGATAATGGAGCGGCTGGCAGACAAATCACCTGGGGCCAAGCCTAAGGTCAAGAAGACCAAGAGAAAAGAGGAGGAGAGGCGGAAGGCCAACCAAGCTGAGAAGAGTCGACCTCCTAGCATCTTCTTTGGGGACAGCCTGGACCTGGAAAACTGGTACAGCTGTGGAGAAGGTGAAGTCTCTGAGATTGAGAGTGATGTGGGTTCCCCAAGCGGCGGAGCTTCTGGAATCCCTGGGGCATCCCGTTCTTCTACATCCCCTGCCAGCTTCAATGTCCACCCACTTTACCAGCATGTCCTACTCTACCTACAGCTCTATGACTCTTCTCGTACATTACATGCTCTCTCAGCAGTAGCCGCCATGCTGCGAACAGCTCCGGCCGGCTTTGTTAACGCTATCAGTACCACTAGCATCAACAACACTTATACTCCACAGCTTTCCTTATTGCAGAACCTTCTGGCCCGTCATCGTGTCTCTGTCATGGGCAAGGACTTTTACTGTCCAATCCCTCAGGACTCACATTCACACTCTTTCCGCAGCGCCATGTACTTGGAAATCGTCATCTCACTCTGCCTCTACTTTCTGCGCAGCTACTATTCGGCACATGTTGCCGCAACACCACAGGATTTGGCAGGGAACCGGGCCATGCAGCTGACCAGTGTGGAAGTTCTAACTCTGCTCTTCTGTGAGTTAGCCAAAGTGACCGATGGCTCAGCCAAAGGTTTTGCCAGTTTCATTAGTGATGTACTGTCCAAGTGCAAGGTCCAGAAGGTGACACTGCATTGCCTGTTGTCCTCCATTTTCAGTGCACAAAAGTGGCATGAGCAACGGGTCCGAGGCTCCAATGTGGCTGCTGTTGAGGAAGGGATGACTGAGGAAAGTATCATCAACTTATCTGAGGACCAGCTGGATGGATGCAGCGCTGTGCAGTCTCAGCTACTGAGGCTGCTGCAAAGTCTGGTGGTACTAGAGCACCGTGTGTTGGTTCCTAGTGATGATGGTGGGGATGCGGCGCTTCAGGCAGCAGGGGCTTCAGGGGGTGGAGTCAGTGGGGGTGGTGCCAGTGGGGGTGGTTTTGAGGTCCTGGGCGGTGAAGTGGAGCACGTGAACCCCCAGCAGCCAATGGCGTCACTGCAGTATCTTCCAGGCCAGCCAATCACAGCACAGGGTATGTTCCTGTGTGCAGTGATCCGGGCACTACACCAACACCATGCCTGTAAGATGCATCCACAGTGGATCAACCTCATCACGGCCACATTACCCTACATGGGCCGGGTGCTGCGCCGTGTGGTGGCTTCAGTCACTTTACAGCTATGCAGGAACCTGGACAACCTTATTCAGCAATACCGTTATGAGACTGGACTCACAGACACCAGGTACGGCCAGTGAGGGTACAAAAACTACATACACACTGACATATGTATATGCTACAGGCCACAAGTTTGGGTCCACCTTCAGATTTAAAAAAGAAAACGGTCGAAATACTTAAAACAAATGTAACTGACTGGTTGTCAGTATTTCATAGTCTGTAGTAGCCCATTATTTAGCCACAAAAGCTCAAACTATTGGTTCTGAAGAAGACATACTGTGTCTGTCTTTAGTGCATTGACATTCACTTTCCGTTGGATCATGAAAAAAAAAAAGTATTCAAATTCACACAATTCCTTCTGGTTTACATATAATTGGACAAAATTCAATTCTTCAAATTGTACCAAATTAGAATCTGTCCAAAGAAATGCAGAACTTCTGAGAATTATCTCTTGGCTTCCTCAGTCTCCAGATCTTTCTCCAATTGAGCTGTATGGAACAAGTTGGTCTGACAAGTAAAAAGCTTCCAGCAAATGAGACAGAACTGTTTGCAGGCTTGAAAAAGAGCTGGGAGGGTTTGGACACAAGTTATTTCCAAAAATTGTTTGAAAGGATGTCACAAATCTGTGTTGAGATAAAGGCAAGGGTTGGTTATTTTGATGAAATAGATTTTAAATCTATTAAATTTCCCAAACAGGGTCTGTTGTTACACTTCAAAACCCACTAAGTTCAACATTTCTAATGTTTTCTTGTGCAGCATTTTTTCATCTGAGGATGGGCCCAAACTTCTGGCCTGTAGAGTGTGCGCGTGTGTGTGTGTGTGTGTGTGTGTGCGCGTGTGTGTTTCCCTGTTTACCACTGTTATTTATATATTTATCCACAAGATGGCACTGTCAGCCTGTGTAATGTTTATATGGGTGTCTAGAATTTATTATGCTGTCTGTCTCATAATCTGGAGTTGTAAAGACATATAATTTGTTTACATACATTTAATATATTTAGGAATATAGAATACCAAAAGCTGTGTAACAGAGTTAATATGCCATTAATATGCATTTTTAATTGTATTCAAGTGTTCGTTATTTTTCCAGGCCCCAGTGGATGGCACTATGTATTCCCCCTGACCTCATTCTCACTGTACTGGAGGGGGTAACTGCCATCATTCACTACTGTCTACTGGACCCATCATCACAGTACCACCAGGTAAGCGTGCCAGATAGCTTTTACTCTGGCTGCATGCTCTTAAAGTCTAGAGAAGCAGCTGTAATCTTCTGGAAAATTTGCTCTATTTCATACAGCTCCAGGTCAGTGTAGACCAGAAGCACCTGGCAGAGGCTCGTGCTGGCATCCTCTCCATTCTGCACACCATCATGTCTTCGGTCACTCTGCTCTGGAGCGTGCTATATCTGGCTGACAGCTCAGACAGACCTGCTGGAGCTGCTGCTGCCTGCTCCAGCTCTAATATTAACCTGGGTTCCACCAAGGTAAAGAAAAAAGCATGTTTTATACGGCATGAAGCTTTATCAATATTTTATGAAGCTTTATCAAGTTATTGAAATATACAAAAGGTTGCAAAGTATATGATAGGGCTCTGGGATTTCAGCCATTGTCTCCAAATCAGAAACATTGGAATAGTGGTAAGTATTCACAGAAGAGGTTGGTCCTCCAAAATTCCTGAAAGAGTGCAGTGACAACTTATCTAGTCAAATATCTGAGGACTTGCAGGCCTTCCTTGCCCTCAGATAATGTCAGCGTTCATATTCCATCATTAGAAAGAGACCGTGATAAACCTGGGATCCATAGGAGAGTGACAAGGCACAAACCACTACTAACCAAGAAGAACATTGGAACCTTGTCTCACATTTGCCAAAATATGCCTTGATGACCCTTACATCTTTTGAGGATAATGTTATGTGGACTGATGAATCAAAAGAGGAACTGTTGGGAAGATCCCATTACATTACATTTGGGGTAACTAACACTGTCCCACAATAATAATATGCAGTCAAACGCGGTGGTGGTAGTGTGATAGTGCAGGGATGCTTTGCTGTTTCAGGGCCTTGGTGACTTGCTGACCACTAACAAAACTATAAAACCCTGCAGAGAATGTTCGGTCATCAGTTTGTTAAGACCAATTCCGCATTAAAAGAAACAAGGTTTTGGAGTGGTAGCCAAAGTCCTGACCCATTGAGATGCTTTGGCAGGAATTAAAGCAATTCTGTAAGGAAAAGTGGGCCAAAACAAAAAAGAATGTCACAGTTATAGAAATCACAGTAAAGAACGTACAACCAGGTGAGTTAAGAGGTGAAATTACTTTTTTACACAGATATGTATTGCGCAACTTCTTTCCTTCAGTAAGTGAATTTATCATTTAAAGGGTGTTTCCTAAATACTTGTTCACTACATTGTAACACTAAAAGGGTTTCAACTACTGTTGCAAATCCAAGATCCTTTTTTTGGTACAAAAGTTGGCTATAAAATATAAAACAAATTAATGTAATAAAATAGGAAAAGTTCTCATTAAAAATTAAAAAGAAATATATATATAAAGAGCAAAATAAATTGATGTTGGCTTCAAGCTGTACCTTAATACTAAATGTCAGTTTAAGATTATTTGATTTGATTTGAGACAAATGTGCGATTATTGTTTCTCTACAATGCATCATTTAACATGAACCCCCTCTGAATTGTTGTGTTGTTTAGCAACACTTTTGACTCTTTTTTTTTTTTTTTTTTTTTTTTTTGGATCACATGATGACAAGTTTGACCTGTCTAGGGTGCTTCTCTGCCTTTTGTCCTATAACTGCTGGGATCAGCTCCAGCACTTCCACAACCCAGGTTAAGGATAAACATTAATGTTGTGGGAACGTGACTGTTACTGAAGTTTTGATAATTGTGTTCTAACACTAGGAAACATGAACTTGCTATTAAAATTTTACATTTATTTGTGAATTGTTTGTGTAGTTATGGATAACTTCATTTTTTTAAATTGTAAACTTAAAAAAGAATGGGCAAACAGATTTTGTTTATCCTGTGCATTTTAGATCTAGGAACACAGCAGAGTTGTCAAGTTAAACCCAAGTTACTCAGAACACTTTATTGATCCCAGAGGAAACTTCTTGCTTTATGACTGCACAGCTACACAGAGACACAAAGACAAGAATTATATAAAAAATTAAGTATAAAATAAAAAGTCAAAGAACTATAGCCTATGCTATATACACAAAATGCTAGAATATAAATACTATAGATAAGTAATTTACTGCTAAGAAATTTTCTAGCAACAAAAACAGTGATTTGGTGATTTACTAGTAACACAAATAGTAACATAGTAACATCATAACGAGTAGCTCGCTAGGTTTTTGTGGGGTTTAGGTTGGAGGGCTTTGATAGCCTTGTTAAAAGGTTTTTCTTTGGTGACTGAACCATTTTTGTGTGGATTTGGAGGTATGTTGTGACTTATTGTCCAGAAGATCCAGCAATTATCTAGTTTTAGTATTTTTGCGGAGGCAGACAGATTGTCACTGAAGCTCTACTGGTATTTTATGGAATCCACGACACCATGCATCTTAAGAAAGTTCTCAGGGCCTTTGGATGAAATTTGCCTGAAAACATCATAAATACTTCACAATGAGAATGATGTTCTTTAGTACCATTGCATGGAGATAGTGTAGTGTTTACACTACTGACATTAAAGATTGGACAGCATAATAAGAAAAGATTTAGATAAAGAATTAGTGAATCATTTGACTATATTTTCCTTTAGAATCTTCGGCAACAGATCCTGGAGCTTCTGGGGCCCATCTCCATGAACCATGGGACACACTTCATGGCTGCAATTGCTTATGTCTGGAATGAGAGAAAGCAGGTCAAAACACCAGCCAGGAACAAGGTACGCTAGAAAGATAGCAAGAGTGCCTTCAGTCTCATGGTCAACTTTAGTAGAAATACATGGATTTGCAGTTAAATAGATGTTTATGATTAAGTAAAACGATTAAATGATTACAAAAAAAAACACTTTGTGTTTAGAGGCCAGTCATGTGTGTTATTGTACTGATTTTTGTGTGTTGTAGGTGATCCCCACTGCCAGCGAGGAGCAGCTCCTGCTGGTGGATTTGGTGCGGTCAGTGAATGCCATGCGCACAGAGACCGTAATGCAGACGGTGAAGGAAGTCCTAAAGCAGCCGCCGGCCATTGCGAAAGAGAAGGTCTCTGTGCATGAACATTAAAAGAGTCCTGTAGTTTTTTGGGGGGTTTTTTTGACATCATTTTTTTACAATCATTTTCCAAGCATTCTTCATCATTTAGATTTGAACAGACTGTTACTCTTTTTAAGCCTTTAGGTTAAAGAATTATAAAACCAGTCCTGGTTGATAAACTATCCTGCTCTGAGCTGAGCAGGTGGATATATGGAAATGTATTGGTTTTTGTGACATCACAAAAGCAGTGAAAACAAAGCGAACCGTTTTTTGCCATTTTAGTTATGAAGTGGATGGACTTAGGTGTGAACAATGCCACGAACCTTTAATATTGTTTACATTACATTAAACATCAGTTTAGGTCCTTTAAAACAGTTTCTCATCAAGCAGTCCTGCAGTATGAATGCTGCTGCTGTTGTTACCAAAAAATGCTTATCACAGCAATTTTCTGTCTTTTTCCACAGAAACATCTGTCCCTGGAGGTTTGCATGCTTCAGTTTTTCTACGCTTATGTGCAGAGGTGAGTTTACTAATGATTTTCTTCTGTACAACTAAAAAGATTGTTCCCATTACTAATTATTCTTTCTACTATAATTTGACAAATTGATGAATTAGACCATTAAAACTAGTGCAGTTTGCTTTATTACTATAATCATTCACAGTTCCACCTGTACAGCAAGATATCTTTTATAATACAGTGAAACAAGTACAATTCATTTAATGCAGTTGACACTGTAAACAATGTATTACAGTCTGTGAAAGTTGTTGCATGGGATCAAATGAATATTCTAGACCGTTATAGATCACTTTTGTTTGTAATTGTCAACCATCCACACAAAATGGTAAGACCAATGGACATGATACTGGTCTGGTGTGTAAAGATATTGATAAATGAAATGATATACTGTTCATCCCGTTAATGCAGTCATTCTGATATGGTAGTATTATTTCACTCTGTAAGAGGTAATATTTATTTAATGTGACAAATGTCTTTTTTAACATCTAATTAGTTGTCTCTGATGAAAAGTACATTAGGGTTACTATAATAATATTTATTCAACGTGTTTGCGCTAAATCTAATGAACCAGCACTATTTATGTTCTCCTCTAAATGAAACATGAAGTTGGTCAGTCCACAATACACTTTTAAAAAATATAAACTGCGATGTTATTTATCACAGTAATTATATTGTCATGCTCTAAAATGGGCGTACAGTCAGGACCGCTGGCCCGATCCACAGTGATGCCACAATACAAAAGAGCTTAATTGGCCTTGGACTGTCTGGGTTGGAAAGATGACCCTCCCTCTTCTCCCATTAGTGTGATGCTTGCCAACATCTGTTAGATGATGTAGTGGAATTGGCACTTAGCATTTTCCTCCAAGCATGTCAAGCTCTCCAGTCACTTGCAGTAGTGACTCAGAGGAGCCTTGATAAGCTCATGTGATCAGGGAGACCTTGCTAGAGGGTGGCTGACTATAATTGGTAGAACTAATAAAGCCATGAGCTGTGTGTGTCTTATTGTTTGCCTGATGTTCATCCCTGGTGTCCTGCAGGATTCCAGTTTCCAGTCTGGTGGACAGCTGGCCCTCGCTGCTCGCTCTACTGAAGGATTCAGTGCAGCTTGGCCTACCAGCACCTGGACAGTTCCTTCTTCTGGGGTACTACACACACATACACACACACACTGTTCAGTTAAATTCTTACAACCATAGAAGATAAAACCTGAGAAACTGAACATTTTTGCAGTAGTCTCTTATTTTTTTTACCAGAGCTGTATATACACTTACTAAATCTCACACGTGCTTACTCTCACAAACACTCCTATTTATGTAAATTGTGCTCACACATTCTTTGGTTCACGTTTTACCCTTTTACTTATTTTGGTGTAGATGTGAGCTCGCTTTTTGAGTGTATCTCTGTGCTTTGCTTTAGTGTTCTGAATGAGTTTATCCTGAAGAATCCCACCCTGGAGAGCAAGAAAGACCAGCGGGAGCTGCAGGTGAGAACAGTTTATCAGTTTCTGAGAGACAGAAATCATTCCTTTCTCACTCTCTGCAAGACTCAAAAGCTTCCCACTGGAGAGAACCTCCTCATTTCAGATTGTGGAAAATGCCAACCACCACTTGTACCTGAATTGAAATTTACAGCCTCACATACTTATCAAATCCATTTTTACATTTTCCATCCTCGTTACATCACAGAATTAAACAGACTGTATGTAAATGAGCTCTGGTCTGATTGGCTGCCCTGTATTATGCCTCATTTAAAAAAGCAGTCCAGAATGAAATACTCCTTATAATGTCAATGTCAGTAGGTGGAGCTAATCTGTTGTACACTCAGTGAACAGTGAATTAAAAGTGAGCTATTTTTGTTGAGCTATTTTGTTATATTTGGAAATGTCCTTGATTTATGCACCAGGAGGTGATTTGGGTAGTCGAGGTTCCCAGAATACATTTCACACAAAGTAGCAGCAAGGAACAACAAATTAAACTGGTTTTAGCAACCTCCATCCGACCCATTATGCAAATGTTCTCAAGGTTTATTCAATTATTTTGTACTCCTCACTCTACAAACACAAACTACTTCCACCATAACTACCAACTATTACACTGAACTGGGGCAGAACTCTCCAGAGTGGGAGTCTATACTTGACATACTCTGGTTAGAGAAACAGCCTCATTTTTCATGATATGGGCTCCATAATGCACCATATTTATGAGAAAGACATCCATGCCTGAGGTTATAGTAATTTCACCAAAAGCTGCTGTGACCTGCTTTGTTTGTTTGTTTCGTTATAAAATATCCTGCCGCCTACTTGTTTTCCACACTTAAGATTCTTTGTTTTTGCACTCATTAACAGGATGTGACTCATAAGATAGTGGAGGCGATTGGCACTATAGCTGGATCTTCTCTGGAGCAGACCACTTGGCTAAGGAGGAACCTGGAGGTGAAGCCTTCACCACAGATCGTGGTGGATGGAGCCACCTTGGAGGCAGATGTGGAAGGTATGAGAGGACGCTCTGGATAAATATGTGCTCGTAGAAACCCTCTTCTCATGTCCGCATGCTTGTGGAAAGTCTC
Organism: Hydrocynus forskahlii; assembly: GCA_037974365.1. Taxonomy (NCBI): domain Eukaryota; kingdom Metazoa; phylum Chordata; class Actinopteri; order Characiformes; family Alestidae; genus Hydrocynus; species Hydrocynus forskahlii. Next base: position 26,121,737 of record JBBPCX010000040.1, on the reverse strand, counting down.
ACTGTGTGAATGTGTTTCAGATTTGATGCTTACAGTGATGGAAGCGTCCAGTTTCACTCCATCAGTCTACAGTGTTCACGCCCTCACATTGCTTGCAGAGGTAAACCCACAATGTTGCACTCACCTGCACTCTGCAACTGAAACTACTATTTATTTCCACTCACTTTGACACCACCACACCACTGGCATCAAACAGTTCTGTCTGTGCTGCAAACAGTTTCTTCATTTATGATCAGGTTAAACAACTGAAGTTATAGTGCCCCCTATACTTCCTTCAGTATACTGCACTATGTTAGAATGGCCACATTTCAAATGAACATTACAGAGCATTACACCATGCATTTTTGTACACAGGTAGCTTTGTTGACTAATCGTTGTAGCCTTTCTGCACACTTCTTGGACCCAGTCCACACAACTGCACCCTCCTTCAAACCACTAGATTCCCAGGTTTACTGTGTGTCCACCTATAGCTGGTTTATTTTGGTGTGTGTTTCAGGTGTTGGCTCACCTGTTGGATATGGTGTTCTACAGTGATGAGAAAGAGAGAGTCATTCCTCTGCTGGTCAACATCATGCACTATGTGGTCCCTTACCTCCGCAACCACAGGTACAACCCACATGTAGCAGAAATTAACTTAAAAATGTTTTCAGTGGTTCATATAAAGTAATTTTTGTCAGAGATAGAGGAGGAAGTGGCACAATCTAATTGTTACCATTTTTAGTACTTCAGCAAGTTTTTGTAGCTTTTTTAGTTGTAGTTTGCTGAAAAATACATCAGTGTAAAACTCAATTAACTGAATACACTTTCAATCTAATAAAAATATATAGATATAATAAGTGAAAAGAGGCTGTGACAGAAATTTCTTTTTAAATGTTTTTAGTTAATGTAGGGGGATATGGACCCCATCAAAAAATGCTGGAAATAATATAGGTGTGAATTCTGTGTCTTATACATGACAGGAGGTTTTAGTTTAGTGAACTATCTGCAGGTGACATTGCAGTGGGAATGCAAGAAGATGACCGCAAACAAGTTATCACTACATAAAACATTACATTTCACACTTTTAGGTTGGGCCACACTCTCCCCTACGTAGTTTTTTTACGACAACAAAATGCAATGCATGTTTGTTTGTTAGTGTTTAATGGTGCATTTAATTTTGCCCTTTCTTCTGTGCCAGTGCTCATAATGCTCCGAGTTATCGTGCGTGTATCCAGCTCCTGAGCAGTCTGAGTGGTTATCAGTACACACGCCGGGCATGGAAGAAAGAAGCTTTTGACCTGTTCATGGACCACACCTTCTTCCAGATGGACTCCTCCTGTGTCAGTCAGTGAGTTGAAGCTTCATGAGCCAGGCAGTTCAGTTTACTGGTGGTTACTTTGACTTATATGAGCCTGATTCATGTTTCGACTCTTTCAGTTGGAGAGCTATCATTGACCATCTGATGACCCATGATAAGACCACTTTTAGAGATTTAATGAGTGAGTATGTCTTGTGTACTGCTAACTACAGTTTATGTAAGTCAACCTGAAATTGAAAACAAGGCCTTTTTTGCTATGATCCTTCATGTCCACATTCTTATTTCTTCATAGCTATTAAATAAAGCATTAATTTTGTTTCTGCCCCTAAACACAACAATGATGTTAACCAATAATATCACAGCTTTTACCCATTCCCCTTTTACACTACCCTAACCCTAACTCTAAGCCTAACCCTAACCCTAACCTACCTGTCATCTTAACCTTTATTTCCATTTAGCCTACTGCAGACATCCCTCCCCAGACACTGCTTTGTCCCTGTCCTCACGGGACTTACACTCTCACTTTCCCTTTCACTTTTTGGGGCAGTGAAACAATCACTTACTGTTTTTTCCCAGTTTGTTTATCATGTTATTTCCCACCTGATTATCATGTTAAAGAAATGTCACTATGGGAAGGAGAAGTGTGTTCTGATTTCTGATTCAGGCTGACTTTAAAAATTATTATTCAATTAGTCAAATAATTGAATTATCATGCCCTCTTGGGTTCCTCACTCTTTTCTGCCACAAACAGTCAAAGGCTGCTTCTGTGACAAAGAGTTTCTTCTTTAATGGTGCAGAGGAACAACACAAAGCTGTATCGCCCCTACAAGTCATTTTTTCCACAGTTCATATCATTGACAGTTAGTCAATCTCATTAACTTGGATCAGCCAATTTATTCCTGTGTAGTCCATTCTTTCCTATATAGTCCGTCCTATTGTCTCATCGTTATAGAGTTATATTGTGGCATATGAGATGTTTGTTTTACAATTCTCTCTCTCTCTCTCTCTCTCTCTCTCTCTCTCTCTCT
>JBBPCX010000040.1:26081501-26105533 GCA_037974365.1 Hydrocynus forskahlii | reverse complement strand
GATGGGAGCAGTGAATCAGCAAATACTGGGAATTACAGGGACTTTACAGAAACATGAGCTAAATATGACTCTGTCTCAGCCACGCAATTTCAGTCATCCACTGTATTTTCTGGTATGTTCCACTGAATAAATTTGAATAACAAATTTCATGATGTAGGCCTAAAATGAGCTTCCCCTGTTTGAAAGACTAGCAGCCGCCACTGATATATATATGTACATTAAAACATTACAAATAACATTCATTATACAGTAAATAGTGATTTCATGTTCAGTATATCAATGTGTTCCTTGTGGAATTTCAGTATTACTTGTAGTTTCCATCAGAAACCTGGTTTGACTCAATCAGTCGTTCATTAAAATAAATCTGGAGCTGCTGATGGAATTTCACAAATGCAAACAACGGCTGGAGTAACCAGGGAGAAATCCGAGAAGTTCTCCTGGCCAGCTCCTAACCGATGTTAACTTCACGAGCAGAAGGACTGTATCTCACACTGAGAAAACTGGCTTGAAACAATTTGCGTAGTGGCCTAAGGTTTTGCTGTAGGTATATAAAAATATAAATATATTAGTAAAAATAAATACATAAAATGACTTTATTAAAACATACAGGCATTGTATTTTAATAAGAAAAAAATGTTATTTTAATTTAAATATACAATGATAAAAATGCTTCCCACTTCACTCTAAACCTCATATAGCCGCTATAGCATTGTTTTGCTGTGTTTATGTGTCCTGAGCTGCTGTTTGAAGTCTAGCTGTTTGTGATGGTGATGATAATCCTGTGGAATTGGGATCATGTGATCATGTTCTCTAAGGCTGATTACATACTGTTTGTGCTATATTTGCTTAAAAAGCCGCAAGATCTAATGTGACATTGTATAGCTGCTGGCTTTGTGTAGCTTTTGTTCATAGCTAATTTTATGTGTGTGTTTGTCTGTGGGTGTGTGTGAGCATGGGAATTTATGTATTCGTGGATGTGTGTTTTTCTGTACATTCATGTGTGTTTTTATTTCTAAAAATGGTCTTGATTTTGTAAGTGCTTTTATTTGAATCTACATGTTTTATTTTCAGTTGAACGTGTTAAACCATTACTTTTTGGCTGCTGAGATTAATGTTAGGGTTAGATTAAAAACATCTTCATATGATCGTATTATGAATTACCTTAGGTATATCAGACCTACCAAGCATCTCCGACTTCATTTTTATACATCTGAAAATGCATGCTGATTTTTTGTTTTAGTTTCATGATGAATGATCCCCTGGATTAATAGAAATCATCCAAAATGACTTATATTAGAATTATATATATTTAATTACATTTTAAATGCCTTCTAATTACATGAAATTGTTCGTCCTTCTGATAAGAGAGCTATAGATATTTGTCTTTACGCACATTATTTCACCTGTGTGTGTGTGTGTGTGTGTATGTGTGTGGGCGTTTGTGTGTGTGTGCGCATGTGTGTATATACGTGCGCGTGTGTGTAAATGCATATGGACATACCACATGTCCTGATTCGGTAGGAAAAAGCATGCATGCGTGTGAGGAATGATGTCACAGCTATGATGCTGTTCACTGCTGTATGATGCCTCAGGTGAGGCTCTATAAATAGACCACAGAGTCACAACATGTGTGTGTGTGTGTATGTGTGCAGTTGCTCATACAAGCATACATGTTTGTAGAGAGTGTTCATGGTGAATTACTCTCTTCCATTTTCTCTTTGTGTATGTGTGTGTATGTGTGTGTGTTATTTTTGGTAGTCTAGCACATAGACAGTGTGTTTTTCCAGCACAGCTGTACTTGCTGATACTGCTCCAGACCGCCCTGATAGCGGCTGAAATTACTACCAGTGTGACTTCTCTTTGTGTGTGTGTGCATGTGTGCGCATGTGTGTGTGGCTGTGTGTGTGTGATTGTGTATGTGAAAGACAGTGTGTGCGTGTGTGTGTGTGCGTGCATGTGTGTGTGAGAGAAAAAGTAAATGTGTATGTGTGTGTGTGAGAGAGAGTATCTATGCGTGTGTGTGTGTGTGTGTGTGTGTGTGTGTGTGTGTGTGTGTGTGTGTGTGTGTACTTGCTTTATGACAGCTGTTTGTTCGTTGCTTATTCAGACTGTGTCAGCATAAGCGTTCCTGTTGCTTCATGAAATGCGAGATCCGTGAGACGCTGTATCTGTCTTTCTCTCTCTGTTCTGTGTGTGTGTGTGTGTGTGTGTGTGATTAAATTATTCAGTGGCTAGAATTCTGGGTTTGTATGACTCAGTGCTGTTATGTCCTGGAGACCTGCTGCAGTGAATTTCACCCAAATACACGCACTTTCAACTGTACTTACAGTCACAGGGGCATAAAAATCTAAAAGTGGAAATTCAACTGCATCAATTATGAATTGTTAGAAGTGTATTTATAGAAGTGTGGGCCCACCCTCAGATAAAAAAGCAGATGATTTTTCATTAGAAATTTTCAGTATTTTATCATCTGTGGGAACACAATATTTAGCCACGATTGCTCAAACTGTTGGTTTTGAAGAGACATATCAGGTCTATCTTTAGTATATTCACTTGTTTCACTCAATTCTTCAACATCACACAATTCCATCTGGTTTATGTGTCACTGGACAAAATTTCATTCTGTCAGGAAAAAATAAATAAATAATAAAGAAATAAAAAAAAAAATATATATATATATACTGCTCAAAAAATTAAAGGGAACACTTAAACAGTCATGCTGTTGTTTAAGTGTTCCCTTTAATTTTTTGAGCAGTAATATCTTTAGAATCGCATTGTGTCACTGACATCGCATTGTCACGGACTGACATTCTTAATTTTTATTGTAAATGGTTTTTAACTATGTTGCCAAAAGCCCCTCACAAGCTCTTTTTAAGTTTACAGGCTGGCCCGAAGCCCATCAGAGCGTGGCTGTGTACTTTTGTCTTTTCCTTCCTGTAACTCACCTGAATCATCACATTAGCTAATTATCGGACCCTCAGTGAGCTGAATCAGGTTTGCTCAAGCAAGAAAAGCGTTAAACTGTACAGTTTCAGTAGAGCTGTGGAGGTGTGCTGCCCTTCTGTTAGTACACTGGGGATGATGGTATGTTACAGCTGCACCTGTAGCCCTTTATGATAACAGATTTTAGCAGTGAATTTTCAGGTAATTTTCAGATTTACTGACTTCCCCCTCTTACCCCAAATGTCAGTCAGCCATATTTGGCTTCTGATGACAAATTTGCTTATGTAGTTTTGCAATTAAAGCTAAAAAATTAAGTACTGTAGGCTGTTATTGCTGTCATAGGCTTTTGTATACTATTGTAGATTATTGTAGCTATCATAGGCTGTTGGAGCTATCATGGGCTATTTTAGCCTCATGTAGCTTATTGTAGCTGTTGTAGTCTGTTATAGCTGGTGTAGGTATTGTAGGGTATTGTAGTTGTTTTAAGCTATTGTAGTTGTTTTAAGCTATTGTATCTGTTGTAGGCTATTATAGCTGTTGTGGACTATTGTAGGTTATGTTGACTATTGTAGGCTGTTGTGGATGTTGTAGGCTCTTGTAGCTACTGTATGCTCATTGGTGCAGATGGGACCAGGAACATTTGTCCCCCCCAGATCTCGATCCCACCCCCCCAACGTACAGGGCAAAAAACCCCCAAAAAACATGCATCTAACTCTTACTAACCCTTAAATATACTAAGGTGCTTATACTCGTCAGCGCCACCTGTGGTGTGGAGATTTAAAAAAAGGACAGACTTTGCACAGCTACTGTAGCAATCACAGGCTATTGTTGTTTCTGTACGTTTTAGCTATTGCAGGCAACTGTATCTATCATAGGCTATTGTAGCCATTGCAATCTAGTGTAGCTAACTAGTAATGGAAACATTAGCATTGTGCAAACTCTGCTAATTTTTATTTTATTTGCATAGACAACATGCTGTACAAGATACTTGCTGGCTGTATTAGCCTTGAAGCTCCTGTGCAAAAGAAGAAAACTTGACACAAGCTGTGTCCTGGCTGATCGATTAGGTTTGGGGTGAACTCTGGGTCGGAGGCATTTTGGCCTGTCGTCTGTTGTAGGAAGAAGCACGCAAATAAAACTGAGCTGAATTGAATTAGCAGTCGCCATGGTCTGAACAACTCAATAAATCAAAAATGTTTAATTTCTCCTCAAGCTGTAAGTGGTCCCTGTTGGGCTGGCCAGCTCCATCCCCCTCTTCCCCAGGGAGCCATGCTGCTTATCGGCCGCCAACAGAAGCTTCCAGAAAGCGTTTGGCAGTGGCTCTTACTGAGATGAAGGGGACAGGCGAAGGTCAGGCAGTTTAATGCCGTCTCGCTGTGAGTTGCAGTGAGTTGATGCTGTCTTTCCTTTCAAAACCCCTAGAAGAGAGATGCCACTGAGTTCAGAAGCTCACATTATGTAACAGTGTGTGTGTGTGTGTGTGTGTGTGTGTGTGTGTATGTGTGTTTGCCTGCAAAAAAGACAGTATATAGTAATTACGTTAGCTGCATATGAGCAAAAAGCTGCTTGGATGTCAGTCCGCCGTGCTGTTGTTTCATTTTTTTTGTTTAGTTAATATTTAATATGGTAGCATTGCTGCTTAATAAAGCTAAACACAGAAGTAGAAATGGTGTTATCCGGGGTTATATAGCTTTATCTAATACCTTTGAGATGAGTTGGACTCTTGTGACTGAATGCAATGAAAACCTTACAGCAACGTTCAAACATCTAGTGTAAAGCTTTTCAATGAAAGCAGAGGCCCAAATTTTGGCAAAAGAGGGACACATTTATTAATAATACCTTGGATTTCAGAAGACACAGTGGTTGAGCAGATGTTTACAAGTATATAGGGCCCATTTGCCAGGCTGTGAATAAGCCTAGTCCTGGACTAAATGCTCCTTTCAATGCAGAATCTCCACTCAGAATGTAGGTCTAATCTTAATTTCTGTGAAGCTGAGTTTTAGTGTTTTCACACAGTTGGTGTAATTCTCTTTCAAGTATATTATTGAGTTCACACCATTACTAACAGTTGAGTTGAGAACTCCACTGAGTTGAATTGGGCTGGCCTTCTCATCAAACATCTGCCTGACCTTTCAAATGCTCTTTCAACTAAACCTACAAAAAATCCCACAGACACACCCCAAAGTCACCCAAAATCTTATAACTGCAATGGGGAGAACAACTACTCATTGAAGCTCATGGTTTTGAAATGAGATTTCCAACACACTCGTATACATCAGGTTTTGGTCCTATATTATGTGCGTGTGTGTGTGTGTTTGTGTGTGTACATTTTCACCTCACCTCTCTCCTCTCTTATTCATTGGGATTATTCATCACATGGAAGCTGAAGACTGTTGCACGCAATCTGTATTGACAGTTAGCAAGTGTGTGTGTGTTTGTGTTAGAGGGCTTGTTTATAAATGTGTGTTATGGTGTCATCGCATGTGTCTGAGTGGTACATCCCAGATGTGTAGTCTATTACTTTATCCAGTTTATTACAATATAATCAGATATTTATTGCTTAAAACTAAGTTTTGTAAGTGTACCTATTATACCATTTTTACAGCAGTATTAAATTACATTGAACAAACAAACAAATAAATACATGCAAATAAACACAAGAGATGCAGAGAGGTACACTACAGGCCATAGCCTACCATCAAATGTTCAGGTTGCTCTTTAAAAAATTTATTGTAAAAAAACAATAGAAATACTTTAAGTTCATGTAACTGACTGGTTTTAAAGTGTAATGTAACAAAATGCACTGTAAATGCAGTTTAAAGGTCGCCTTGCCTTTATCACAACAGCACACATTTGCAGCCTCCATTTTGGAAATAACTTGTGTCCAAACCCTCCCAGCACCTTTTCAAGCTTGCAAACAGTTCTGTCTCATTTCGAACTAGTCGGTTCAGCTTGGTGGGAGAAAGATCTGGAGACTACGGAGGGCAGGAGGTTTCCCAAAACCTTCTTTGGACAGGATATATCATTTTGGCAAAGGTTTGAAGAATGCCTGGGATCACTGTCCTGTTGAAGGATTACATTTTGTCCATTGATATGTAAACCAGAACGAATTGTGTGATGTTGAAGTGAATTGAGTGATACTTTCTGTTTTCATCATCAAAAAGTAAATGTCAATGCTTTCAGAGAGACCTGACATGTCTCTTCAAAACCAATAGTTTGAGCCTTTGAGCCTAAACAATGTATTACTACAGACTGTAAAATATTTTAAAAAAAGTAATTTACCTGTATGTTAAGTATTTCTAAAGTTTTCTTGTAATAAAACTTTGAAAAAACAGTAAATTGTGTTAACTTCCGGCTTATAGTGCCTGTTACATATTAGTGGTTATTTGCTGGCCCAGTGTTCAGTCAAAAGTAGAACACAGTGTACTGCTGAGCATAAATGCCTTTTTCAGCACAGGGCCGACAGACAGCCTTTTCTTTTTACTGTGCCTCCTACCTTTATTGATTTCTATTACTATTTTGCTGTATTTTCATCAAGTGTTAATGGAAAGCTCCTCTCCCTGAAGTGCCAGCGACAGCATTTTGGAAAAAAAAAAAATGCTATTTACAACCATCAGGACTTTAGTTAGTGCCAGCAGTTCTCCTCCTCTTTCACTATAAATTCTGTTTGAGCTACAGGTATTAAATATGCATCACCTCAGCGTTTCACAAATATCATTGGTGGGTCTGGAACACATCAGTAGCTTCTTTCCAGGATAATGCCTTGAGTATCATGTTGATGGATCTCTGCTTTGACCCTGAATCCTCTGCAGTATCTGAGCTTCCGTGGCGCAGGCAGTATATCTGCTGCTTTAATTAGCCAGCACTGCCCTAACTAATAGCTGGGCTTCTGGAGGTAATTAATGTGTGTAGTGCTGGTATCCTCAGAGGACAGATCTGACACAGCTTGACATGCTCTGGCCATCCCACACACACACACACACACACGTAAATACCCCTGCTCATGTTTAAGCTAATGGTGTAGGGTGATAAGCTTTTCACTCGGACAGTGTGCGTAATAGTAATAAGCCCAGACAGTGTATGTTACAGTGAGTAGGATAATAGGCTGTAGCAGGTCTAAGTATTTGTTCACTGTGTCACTTTTTTCCAAATTACACTTCAGAATCAGGTTCAGAAAACTTTTTTGATCCTGTAGGATTAATACTGCTCAGACACACAGAGGCACAAAGACAAGCGCAATATAAATTAAAATATAAAGTCAAAACAAAACCCTTTGGAAAATACTCAGTGTTAATTACACCACACTAGATAAACAAATTGCAGTAGATTTGAACATAAATACTATAGATAAATATAATTACTGCTAGTAGTTAACTAGTTAACAGAAATAGTGTCTTGGAGTACTTTATACTTTATGCATTTAATAATCTAAAGTACAGCCCATTTCATCAGCAAAGATCTTCAAACAGGACCGTGGCTATTATTAAATGGTCAAAAGTAAAAATAAATGGACTGTAGCTGATTTAGTTCAGGCATCCACGTCATGGTCAGCTCAGGAAGGCCATTGATACTCTCTTGAGCTCCTGGCCACAGATGGCTGCAGCATAGCTGGAGGTCCTCTGTACAAATTGGTTTTATGGGCTTTTTACTAGTGCATTGTGGTACTTCCAATTTGTAAAACGGTACAGATAAGATAAATCATGAGGAACTATAGATCCAAAAGTGAATTTGTGTTTTTTATAGATATCATTGCGCCAAAGTATACTAATCACACAATATTTTGGCATATACATTTCAGAAAGAGAAAAAGGTAGTTTCACTCAGCATTGTTTGAAGGCAGATGTTCATTCAGAAATGTGGGTTCAGACCAGTAAAAAGCTTGAGGTAGAAACGCTGAGAGGAACCAAGACTCAAATGGTGAAATTCCCTAAGAGCTTGAGGAAGACCTGCTGAGAAGAACTAAGGCTCTGAAGGAGATACTTTGTAAGAGCTTGAGGTAGAAACACTGAGAGAAACCAAGGTTCCAAAGCTTTAGAGCTTGAGGAATTAAAAGAGAAAGTTCTGAAGAGAAACACTGAGTGGAGCCAAAAACTCAGAAGAGACGCTCCTTAAGAACTTGAAGAAGAAATAATGAGAAGAACCAAGACTTGAAAGGAGAAATCCTCTTAAGAGCTTGTAGAAGAAGTATTGAGAGGAACCAAAACTTTGAAAGAGAAGCTCCCTAACAACATTAAGTTACTGAGAAAAACCAAGACTCAAAAGGGAAAAACTCCTGAAGAGCTTGAGAAAGAAGCACCAAGAGGAACCAGAAACCAAGGGAAAACCATCTACCTTAGGTGCAGCAGATGAATGTAAATGTAAAATGTGTTAATGCATAGGTTAAATACATATGGCGCTTTTCAGCTGGCACAAGAAAACGTGCTGTACCACGAACAAATGGAGAGAAAAAACTCAAACAAGATTATAAAAATGAACGACCACAATAACAAAAGCAGCTCTGACAGAAAAACCTTCCGCTGGAAAGTGAGTCAGAGACACCATTACCGGACTGAGAAACACGGGATAATCAAAGCTTGCTACAACTTCCTTGCTGTCGCAGTATGGTTTAGGTGCAGCATATTTCCTGTATATTTATGTTAAAGTGCCTATAGATAGGACAAGCTTACAAGAAATATTGAAGACTAGATGGATCTCTCATTCCAGCTCCGCTCTCTGTATGATATCCTGCTGATTTATCTCTTCTAGTGGAAAATTATTCTGCCATCTCTTCTTGGGTGTGTGTGCGTGTGTATATGAGTGTGTGTGTGTGCGTGTGTGTGTGTGTGTGTGTGTGTGTGTGTGTGTGTGTGTGTGTGTGTGAAAGAGGCAGGACACTGTTGAATAGTCTATCTCTCAGCGTGTGGGTGTTATTACCCTTCATATGTTTTTGACCACACAGACTTTCAGGCTGAAACCGAAAGATCACCGAAGTTCAATAAAGAATATAGCAGCCAAGCTGCAGCAGAATATGTTATTGAATATCTCAAATATTCAAATATACCACAAGAATAAGTCAATTCAGGAACTTTTGCTCCAGAGAGCCCAGATCCTACATTTTTCTTGTACATTACTCTTGAGGTCCACATATATGTAGTAACTTTTCATTACACACACACACACACACACACACACACACACACCGATGTGTGTATGCGTGTGTGTGTGTTTGCGTGTAATGACAAGTAACAATTTCTACATATTCAGCTTACACCAATGTCCACGCCCATTCACACAGAGAGAGGTTGAAGCATGTAAAGGAAAAATCAAGTAAAAATGTACATCATAAAATTGAGGATCATTCTATTATTATCCTATGGTTGTTGAGGTATTTTGTTATTTGTGACAATGCCTAAAAGTATTGTGATGTTTTTGCCATATCGTCCACCCCTAGGACGTAAAGTCATTTTTCTCTATCGGAAAAGTAACTGCAACTCTTGAAAAAATGCTGTTATCATGCCGGTAGGTAAACACAGATGTTCCAGACTTAAGTTCTTCACTGAAAGTCACTAGATCATGTGAACTATCAGGTCATTAAATCCAAATCGAAATCCAAATGAGGTCGAAATGCAAATGAGAGTACCTATGGAACTGTAATGAGGCAAAAAGTCAGACGTTTCTCTACAGGCTTGGGAGAGGAGTTTTTCACCACAGCAGACTGTGGTGTTTTGACATAAAATCATCTTTCCAACAACGTATCGATGTAATGTTGATACAGAGTACAACAGTTTGTAACAGCTCCTCTTTGTTTTCTCTTTAGATTTGATCCAGGCGACGCAGGAGTCCAATGTGAACATCCCACAGATGGCCGATACGCTGTTTGAGAGGGCAGGAAATGCCAGCTGGATCGTGGTCTTCAAGGCCCTGGTCACCACACACCACCTCATGGTTCACGGCAATGAGGTGAGAGATTACTGTACCTATACCAGCAGAAAACTGAACATCAGGATCAAATCCGCAGCACCATTTGCAACAATGCTGCCGAAAACTTGCAAGGAACCTCCAGCATGCTTCACTGTTGCCTTCAACCCTTCGACGAACAAACTGCCTTCTTCTAGAGCCAAATATTTAACATTTTGTCTCATCAGTCCAGAGCCCCAGTTGCCATTGTACTGCATCCCAGTACTTGTGATTGTGTGCATAGATGAGTCATTTTTCTTTGTTTCCACGTCTGAGTAATGTGGAAAGTCTTCCCTTGAGTCCGCTTCTAACCAGACTTCCCTGGACTGTAGATGGGTGGACCAGAGTCCCTGTGGTTTCTGCCAGTTCAGAGCTGATGGCACTGCTTGACATGTTCTGATGCATGGAGAGGCATCATTTTAAAGTGTTGTCTCTCTGCTGGACTAAGTTTCCTTGGCTGACCACTGCATCTTTGGTCCTCAGCATTACCTTGTTTCTTTGTGCTTGTTCAGAATAGCTTGGTTAGCACGTCTTGAAACACCTGTCCGTCTTGAAATTTCTGCTTGAGATGCAGGATGACCACCTTATGTCTTGTCTTGTGTTAAGGTTTAGCAGCGTCTTCTCACCCATTTTCACTAGCTGATACACACACAGTTGTATTCCCATTACACTGGTGTTCTTGATGCAATTAATGAATGCACCTATGTTACTAATTATTACCACCTGTTTTGCTTCGTTGCTCTGAATAGTTGTCCTGTCATGCATTGCAGTATAAGCTTACAAAAACAGTTTTGGAGAGTCTCGAATGTTTTGTCTTAGTTTACTTATTTTTTCTTTATTTACCATTGGTTCCATTTTTCATAAGAAATGTGTGGGAATATAAAATATGACATTTGTTATTGTCGAGAAGATAGAAATAATTGTTTTTTAGACAGATGTTTTGTGAAAATGTAAACTGCCTTTGCATGATACTGTGAATTACAGTGTATAATTGATCTCGAGTATATTTTGTTCTTCATTTCAGAGATTCATCCAGTTTCTTGCCTCCAGGAACACTCTTTTCAACCTCAGTAACTTTTTAGACAAGACTGGCTCTCACGGTGAGTGGTGTTCAATTTAGCTTTATAATTCAGACACACTTTACATACATACAGTTGACCTGAACGTTCTACCCATGGAGGATGTCATAACCTGTCATAAGCGGTCACTAAGTTATGTCCATTGATAGAGTGCCATTACCATTACTGATAGATGTCATGACAGGTGCTACAATATTCAGTGTTATAGCAGTTTGAATCACATGGGTTTGGCTCATACTCCAGTTATCACAGCCTCTGTTTCCTGTATGTTCCAGGTTATGACATGTCCACCTTTATTAGGCGCTACAGCAGATATCTGAATGAAAAAGCCTTCGCATACAGACAGATGGCTTTCGACTTCGGCAGAGTGAAGAAAGGGTAAGCATGTCTGAGAACGTTGTCTGGAGAAACAAGTTCATAATACTAGAGCAGATCGTGGGTTTCGGGAGGATGAAACTGCCTTTCTGGTGTCTTACAAAAGAACTTATGACTAGTACTGTAAAACTAATAATAATCAAAATAATGGAATTTGGAAGTTTGGAACATATGTGTTTACTAGAGAGCCTCATAGCAACATTTTTAAAGAGCAGCATTTACCTTTCCCATAGAGAAAATGACTCTAAGTCCTTGGGTGGGTGAAATGGCAAAAATGTCACTTTTAAGCATTAGACACTTTTAGACAATACTTTTAGGCACTGTCACAATTTACAAAATGGCAAAACAAAAACAGCAACGTTGACAACAACAATAACCATTAATAATAACATACATAGATATACACACAATAACAACAAGGACATAGTCAACCCTGGCCCAAGGTATCAACACATGTAAGTGTGTGGATGTAGTCGGGTTTAAAAGTTTAAGCACCTCCCACTCAAATGATATGCTCTGCACTTAAGATTCGAAGTGAAAGTAAGTGCCCAGCCTCTACAGAGAACACATCTGAATATTTTAATGCACATTTACCTTTTATTTGCTGTATTTAACATAATGGGTAAAGTAAAGCATAAAATGTTTTCTAAATAAGTAAGTATATAACAACATCAATTGACATGATGCACTAATGGTCCATATTTAAATTTGCTCTCTATATGTGTAGTTATTTTCAGTATAACATCTAATTTGATCAAGTGCGCCCAAACTATGATGTATGTTTGTGTAGATTTGTATGTACTATGTTTGTGTAGATTTTGCTCTCGGTGTATAATCATAAATGCCTAAATTACATATCCAGAAGTGTCCAGGCTTCCCTTTTAATTAATGAATCTAGCTCATTTAAGATGCACCCATTGCTGACACAGGTGTGCGACTGTGCAGACAGAGTCACAAAGAAAATAGCAGGCATAACATAAATGCAGTGGGGAGACAGTCTTTATAGAAGTTTCCATAGCATTTCCACAGAAGAGCATCAGAAATAGAATGAGAGACTCGGAGGGGGAAAAATAGAATACAAGAAAGTAAGTCTAGCAGACGTGTCTTTTAAAATTGTTCAGTGGAAAGCTGACAGAAGAGACTCTGCCTGTGTTCTGCAGGGCTGATGGTGTGATGAGAACAATGTCTACAGATAAGCTTTTGAAAGGCATGCCCACCCTGCAGAGTCAGATCGACGCCTTGCTGGAGTTTGACGTGAGTCTTTTTTCTTGTCAGCGTTTTATATTTTATGCTTTTTTTCTCCAAATGGGCCTAAATTGGTCAGTTTATGAGAATATAACACACATAAACTTACACACACACGCGCACAGGCACACACACACACACACACTCACGCACATAGGGGAGGCTGGTGGCCTGGCGGTTAAAGATCTGCCCCTGCAAGCGAAAGGCTGTGGGTTCGAATCCCAGGACTACCAGTGGCACCACTGAGGTACCCTTGAGGAAGGTACCGTCCCCACACACTGCTCCCCTGGTTCCCGGCTGCCTGCTGCTTCACTTGGGTGAATGGGTCAAAGGCAATCATTTTGTGCTGTGCATACTGTTGGCTATGGTGTGTTCACATATGACAGATACTTTACACTTCCACACACACTATATAACTACAAATTAAAATATATCAAAGCAAGTTTCCTTTATAAGATTAAAGAATCTGTAACAGTGCACATCTGACATCTTATTAACTGGTTGTGTGGTGATGCAGAGTCAAATTTTAGACTGTCCTTTAATTTTTAAATGCACTCGTTAACTGTTTCATCCCATTGACTGTCACTTAATAGCTTGCTGACTGTTGGTCCACATTATAATTCTAGTTATATTAGGTGGATTTTTTAGGTCAGTAGTGATTCATTAAAAATAAAAGTACTCAAATGGTGAACGTACTCTAAATTAATTTGTTAGCAAAGTAGGTTGAGTAGATTTTTAGTAATATTGAGAAACCTGCTCAGTGTTCTCAGTGTGTGGAAAAAAACTCATTTTCTAGCTCATTTTGTGAATTGTTTTTCTAGGTCCATCCAAATGATCTCGTCAATGGGGTGATCAACGCTGCCTTTTTGCTGCTCTTCAAGGATCTGATCAAGTTGTATGCCTGCTACAATGACGGAATCATTAATCTCTTAGGCAAGGGCTTCCTCTCGCTCTATTAAGCCAATGTTAGCTGGAGCAGCAGATCTCCTGTTTCCTCAAATAATAATAAAAAAAAAACATAATCAAATAGTCCTTTTATCTGTGTATGTTCACTGCAGAGAAATTTTTCCAGATGAAGAAAGGACAGTGCAGAGACGCTTTGGAAATCTACAAAAGATTCCTGACACGAATGACCAGAGTTTCAGAGTTCCTCAAAATTGCAGAGGTTACATATAGGAATATTTTACTTGCATTTTTAATATAGATGATTGACTTTCAAGTTTAACATGCCATATTAACAAACAGTGGGCCTTTCTCATAACAGCAAGTCGGCATTGACAAGAATGATATCCCAGAACTTACACAGGTAAGTAGATTTTTAAAAAAATGTATTTTCTAATTTTGATGCTTCCATTGCCCATGATGATGATGTTACATATAATTACTAACATAGCATGTAAGTGTTGTGGTGTCTTTTAACGTGGTGTTGCATGTGTAGTCGGGGATAGCCTACAAATCCCAAAAAACCTCTTCGCTTTTGCTTCTCGGGAACGTCGTGTCAGTTTTGGCCAATCAAAATAATACATGTATGACGTTTTAGGGTCTTGTTCTCATTTTTTGGAATGGAGCGGGGTAGTATGTGACTATGTGTTTTACATGAATACGCAGCACACCAGGAAACCATTAGAATATGAAAACTACGGTTGTCCCGTTAATTCAAGGTTTAAGGTTATGTTATGGACATCAGCAGCTGTGTACATGTAAATTGTGTGATGAGACGTTTCTCCACGGCCCAAGGTGCACCCTATAGCAACATTCTGCAAAGAGCAAGTTACAGCAGAGACAGTACAGTAAGTAGACAATACAGCAGTGTACAGTATAGTGTGAACAGGATGTAAACCTTGTGACTAGTGACTATGAGTGACTAGTATTGCACAGTAAGTACGACATTGCACAGGGGGCAGTTAGCAGCACTGAACAAAGTATAAGGTACGACAGAGACAATACAAGTTGACAGTATAGCTGTGGAACAGGTACCACGTTTGGAAGTTGGGGTGGGGGCTTGGGGCCGGGCTTCACCATTTCAGCCAAGACTGTACCATTTTACAGGGCCATTCTCATGGATCCATCACGTCCTCCATTCAGCCAATCGTGGTGACTGCTCTAACGATTGACAGTTTGATACTATGCACTGTGTTCTTGTTGCAGAGGTGCAGATTGATCACACAGGCTGAGAGTGTGAGTAGAGTGTAGTGCATTCAGCTTTTCGGGGAAGAGAGGACAAGAGAGAGGAAGAAAGAGAGGCAGATAGTGCTAGCAAACAGCAAAACTGCACACCAGCTCTCTCTTTCCAAGTGAACGTGGATGCGACTGGAGCGTTACGGGCAGAGAAAGAGTGCTTTGAGGGGAAGATGTGGCCTAGTGCAGCTGCTTTAGGCCCAGAGAATTTCAGAGTAGAGTTTCCACAATCATTCAAACCCTTAAATGCACACCTGTGTTGCGTTATTTAGTGGTCACCTCACCCTTAGTCTCATTCCCTAAGACAGCGGCCCCCAACCTTTTTTGAGCCACCGACCAGTTTCATGTAAAACAATATATTCCCTGATTGGTATAGATGCAGCTAAAAACAAAGTGCATTTGTTTTTTTACTCATTTGTGCTAGCTTGTGGGTTAATTTTTTGATGTCACGTGAACGAGATGAGCATTTTTTATAAAATAAAAGATCTACTGACTCCGATAGTCAGTAAAATATTTTTATTCTTTCTTTCTGTGCGGCCCAGTACTAAATGACTCACGGACCGATACCGGTCCACAGCCCTGTGGTTGGGGACCTCTGCCCTGAGATATATTAAAATATAGCATTTCTACTGGATGTTTTTTTGTTTTTCATCATGTGATCTGGATCTTTATGAATAAAAACAGTGAATACAAAAAAAAAAAAATTAAAAAAAATAAAAATATAGCATTTGGATGATTTTTCGACTGTTTTACACTGCCGTGGCAGTTTGCAGATGTCCTGCTGGCTCACTTACAACCAGAGGCGCGAACGATTTGAGAAACACTCATGCATTTAAGGGTGAAGATTGAATTTCATTGCTGAAATTTCAGGTATTTACAAATTTTCATCCTGTGAGAATTCATAACACATGAGGACAAACAGAGAAAGGGCCTATTCATATTGAAGCCAATTCTTTGTGGGCAGAAAAAAATGAGCATAGGCATATTGACCCCATCTTTCTCATCAGGCCAATCAGACTGACTGATCAGGCTGGCCAGGGTACAGCTCTTCTTGTATTCTTGTATGTGGCAGAACTCATATTTTTATATATGTTTGTTTACACACATACACACACACACATACACACACAGTTTTCAACACATTTTTGTTCCAACACACTTTTTGTTTTTTATTTATCAGAAAAAAAAAATGTTGACGTTATACCAGTTTTTATCCAGTCTGTTAATTTTGCAAAGGAACTGGCTACATTCTCTACCTGTGGCTTTGAGGTTGTGGAAGCTCTATGGACATGTTTAGGGTTTTTTCCTCTGATGCGTTGGGTTGGTTTGATGGCTTGCTCTGAAAGCATGCTCTGATGCTGTGTGGTGGTCAAAATGAACTGGTTTTGGATCAGGCTATGCTGGTCCAGGCTATGCTGGTGGAAAACGTGCATGGATGTGCAAATTGTGTACTGAGCTAGCACTCCTATATGTGTTAATTCACTCTGGGCAAAACAACAGAAAATACACAGGAAACAACACAGATCTGATTTAAGATAGCAATAGCCATATTGTTGCTGTCTAAACCTTGTACCATTTTCTATTGTGCAAACATTCTAAATGGGACAAGGTTATTTGTTGGCATACATTATATAGTCATATTTTCTATGGCAGAATGAATGGCCTGGTTCAGAAATATTTGAAAGTTTCATCACATTTTTCCCTCAAATATCAATGGGTCATCCAAATTATGAGGTTGTTAAGTACTTATAATATATACAATCCTACATACATGCCACATGGCAAGCTAAGTCTGCTACTATACCACTGTACAAGTCAGATCAGTGTGCAGTTGTGTTAACTTCCGTGTAACAGTATTCATATTTCGACTAACCATAATTCAAAGGATCGAGTGAAATTCCATGTAACATTAGTAATGATGCCCTCAGAGGTCCAAATTACTTTAACATACATTAACATATGTATGTTAAGAACTTTGTTTTGTCTTCTGTTCTGGAGATTTGAGGTTTTGTTATAATGTAAATAAGTTTTCATATATTTAGTACTGTGAACAAGTCTTTCTTTTTCCTTCTTTCAAACCCAAGTTGTTAATAATACACCTGTCTGGGTGCACTTTGTATCTGAAATGGATTCTCTGCCTCCTCAAGAGGGTGCTATGTAAGTTATGAAATTTGAATTTCTACCCCAATACGGGATTCTGCACACATAACTGATATAGCAGTGGCTTTTGGTCAGCATATTATACACTGTTTGGATGCAGGAGCCTGTATTTTTATCCTACATAAACTATGTGAGGAGTAGGGAGCCATTTGGCACATAGCTTTGCTACTCATCTGTTAATTGTGTAATTCTCTTTACTTCAATTTTTAGAAGGGGTTCCTACCTGACCAACAGGATATTTGTTAATAAATATGAAATATCTCTCATTGAGTGGCTAATAGAGAGATTATTAAGAAGTATCCTAGATCCCTCCTAGACTGTTTAGGTAGGAATGATACCTACAATAACTGGATGGGGAGGTATATCATAGGCCATTGGAGTAATGTTCAAAAATATAAAGGTTTATAACCAAAAATGATTCTAAGTGCAACAGAAACGACTGTCATAAAAAGGAGAAATCACTAACACACTAAAGCCAGATTCAGAAGGAATTAAACATAAAAAGTTCTGGGGTAATTTCTTCTTTTACAGGTGCTACTGTGATTTTGTTTTTGCCTGGATCTGTGTTCTTTTCAGTCCTCCGCTCAGGAAATGACAGACCAAATTACTCTGGTTTTCATCAAACTCAGCAGTGGTCTGACAATTTCATGCCTGTCCGGTACACATCAGATGTCACCTTATGCTGGAAAAGATGCTTTTTGCCTGCTGTTACTCACCACATTTAGTCTCCTATTGGGAAGATTTATCTAAACACATTTGATACAATGGATGCTTTAGAACCATTAACTTGGTAAGAGTGGTAGAACTCCCATCTTCCCAACGCTTTTAGCATCAATTAGAAAAGCAAGATCCCACTAGCTGAATAAATGGATGATTGTAATGGCAACTACATGTATAAAGCATTACTTTGTGTCCTCCAGTGCTCTATATGGTTATATATAGTTCCCTAGACATAATGACTGTGTTATATGACTGTGTGTGACACAAACAGAACATACAGAGAAAATACAACCCACTAGTAACTTCTGTGTGAGAGTCTGAGGAACATTTTATTATGGGGGGCTTGCAAGTGGTGACCCTCTAAGGAGATTGCAAATTCTATCCCCCATGATGTCATAGCGATCTATAGCTGGGAGACCGAGTGATCATAATTGTAAATTTTGAGAATTAAAAAAAAAAGAAAACTCAGCATGTTATAAATAAATATTTTTATGACAGATAATTCAGTCCAAACTGGGAACACCTCAACAGCAGAAATTATTACCTTAAATAGCGTATCTGCTCCTTCACCAAATGAGATACAAGCTGTCCAACACCAGATTCCAGTTAGTCATTAGTTATTCAGGTTTGTTGTCATGTTGTTGGTTGATTCTGTGTTATTTGGTACCTGATAGCAGTGTAGTGAGTCTGGGAGTCTGATTGGTCCTAAATAGCTGGAAATGCATGGCATGCATCTTTCTTTCTATATACATATTTGCCTGTGGTCATGCTGTTTGTCCAGCCAGTGGGATGCTTTTGTAGCTGTTGTGCCTGAATGCATGGCCATGCATGCTGCAATGCATCATGGGATACTGAACTAAAGCACTGGGAACATTCAGCAGATAATTGCAACATGCTGAGATCAGCATTTGTATAGCATGAATCTATACCTGTATTATACATTTCAGTGTTCTAACACACTTGGGCTAACTCAATAGCTCATTAAAGCCCTTCATATGGATAAAAAGAGGATGTTTGAACAGTGTTCAGTGTAGGGGAATCCAAAAGAATAATTGAGAAATATAAGATTCTGTAGAGCAGACTGGGTCATCTTGCATGCGAGTATTTAAGATTACATCTGCTCCATTCAAATTATCTCTGTCTAATGTTCCACTTCCTTGACTGCTGAATGCAGTTGTGACACTGTAGTGTTTTCTTATATAATTAAGATTCTGCATTTTGCCTCAGTTGTCTATCAGCCTCGTCCCTTACATCCATAGGACTGCTGCGCTGTGTAGATTTATCTTGTTGTTAACATAACATTATGATTTTTAGGCGCCTGAGAGTCTGCTGGAGTCTCTGGAGACACATCTGAACACCCTTGAGGGAAGAAGGGGGTAAGTAATTGTGTGTTTAGGGTGGTGTACAGGTCTTGAATTCAGGATACTGAAATTTTGAGTACTGTTGGATTTAGGGGTGCAGGGTACCACTGGGTTTGGGGTGGTGGGTACTTTGGGATTTAGGGAAGCAGGGTACTTTTGGATTTAGTGGTGCATTATGTGTTCAGTGTTGTAATGTTTATGGTACTGATGGATTTGGGGATTCTGGGCACTTTTTTTGGTTTAGGGTACTTTTGGGTAGTTTAGAGAATTATGGAAGATGGGTACTGTACTGGGTACTGTTGAATTTACAGGTGTTTGGAGTTTAGTAATGTTGGGTACTACTGAACTTGTCAATGTAGGATACTGGGTTTTAGAGTTGGATGATATTGGTGGGTTTAATGAGCAGGGTACTGTTGGGTTGCTCTTCACAGTTAGATTTAGGGTAATGGGTATCTTTGGGTTTAGGGCTATTTGGTGTGGTAGGGTTTAGTGTTGCTGGTTACGAGTGGGTTAATGGATGCTGGGTACAACTGGATTGAATTGTACTGGGTACTGTTAGGTTGAGGCATGCAGCGTACTATCAGATTAGAGATGCTGGGTGCCGTTCACTTTGGGTGTTCTAGATTTTAAGAATTGGACATATTTGTCACATGTGAACACACCAAAACACAGCACAGCACACGGGGTGAACAGTGTGAAATATTTTTCTGTATTTAACCCATTCACCAAGTGAAGCAGTGGGCAGCCAGTGATGCAGCACCTGGGGAGCAGTGGTACCTTACTCAAGGGTAACTCAGAGGTGCCAATGGCAGTCCTGGGATTCAGACCCACAACCATATGATCCCAGGGGCAACTCCCTAACCACCAGGCCAGGTTTTGAGTAATATTGGGTTTACAGGTGTAGGGTGATATTTAGATTATAGTAACCAGGGACTTTGGGATCAGGAAAGCAGGATACTGTTGAGTTGAAGGGTTGCTGTGAGGTTTAGGGCTGCTATATACTCTTGGTTTGAGTCAGGCAGGGTATGATGGATCGTCTTGACTTTAGGGCTACAGGGTACTCCTGAGATAAGAGGTACTGTTGGAGTACTGATGGGTTTTAGGGGTTTTGTGGTGTTTGATCCTGTTAGGTTCAAGGGTGCTGGATTCTATGAGATTTAGAGAGGCACTATTGGGAATTTGAGATGATGTGCGTAGGGGTACTGTTTACTGCTGTAATTGTGTGCTGCAGAGCCAGAAACGTGGTAAGTCTTGAGAGGTTTAAGGCTGTCTAAAAAGAACATGGAAATTTTCAAACAGATCTTGGAACTCTTTTACGTACTGCCACCTTATGTGCATTTGTAATGCTCATTATTAATTAGCATTTTGATATTGATATTTTATTGTCAAAGGATGTTAATATTAATATTTTCCCTCCCTTGTTTTGTGTTAACAGTGATGAGTAAGTATTTAATCAAATGTACATCTGAATGGATGTGTATTTACATAATTGTGTAATTATTTTTCATCATTATCCCAATGTTCACGTCGCAATTCTATGGATTGAATTCTTGAACTTCAGTTTTTGATCATTTCTGAGAGTAAAGAAGTTCAATTTACAGCAGATCTGTAGAATTGGTGTGAACGGTGTAAAAGTCAAGTTTGTGCCAAATTCGAATGAACCTAATCAATGCTAATTAGATTGATTGTGTTCAGTGAAACTGTAGTCTGATGTGAATTCTGCAAGTCTGTAGGGTTCATATCAGCATCGTTCAGTGTTTGCTGTGCATGTCAGTCAAGAATATTGTTTTGATGCCAAGGAAATCTTTACACAAGATTTCCAGAGGCTGGTAAATGATCATTTGTGTTGGGGAAAATAAGGATATATTGTATTTATTGGTATTTATGTTATAAATGCATTTTTGCCTTGTCCTCGTGCTTGCCAGCTGCATTTCCCCCAAAGCCAAATCATTTCATTATGGTTATGTATTTGTTTGTCATGATGCATTTTGTCTGAGCGGTTTTAAAATTCTCATTTGTTCTATTCTTAGGTCGCCAACTAAGGTAAGTAATATCATTATATATTACATAATATTACAATCATTATTACATTAATGCAAGTAAATAGTAAGTACATACATTTAGAAGTATTTTTGATAATGGATACTTGTCATGAAGTATATGTCTAATAGTATTATATATATATATATATTAGTTATTAGTAAGATACATTAATGTTATGTTAATGGTAATCAGTCATTATGGCTGTCTATATGCATGTGTGTTTGTTTGCAGAAAGTGTCTGCAGCCAGTAACGGGACTCCGACTGGGACTCCTATAAAGACAGTAGAGTCCTTGTCTTCGCCGGTCAGTGCAGCAGCTGCTGCCCCACAGGTTCCTGCAGCTGAACCGAAAGCAGCAGCACCTGCAGCAGCTGCAGCAGCGAAGTAAGGCTGTATCTCCCACTCCTGCTGATAACAGTATTCACACTCTTCACTCTTCAGGGAGAATAAAAACGATGATTCTTTCTTTCTTTCTCTCCCTGTTTTTCTATCTGTATTCCATGTTTTATTTCTCTTTTTATCTCTTTTCCTCTGTCTCTCACTTTCTCTCTCTCTCTCTCTGTGTTTTTGCAGCAGTGGATTTAATGATCTAGTGGATTTTGATTTGCTGGCCCCCAGTGGAGGCGCCACAGCAGCTCCCACAGCATCATGGGGAGGTAATATTAGTCTCTCTCTCTCTCTCTCTCTCTCTCTCTCTCTTTCTCTCTTTCTCTCTCTCTCTCTCTATCACTTTCTTTTTTTCTCCTTCTTGCTCCTTTCTCCCTTTCTTTCACTGATTTTTCTGTTGTTTTGCTGTGTTCAGATGTTATTATATTTTTATAATGTAATAATAATGTAATCATGTAATAATATGTATTGAAACTGTGAGAATTTATTTGTAATCTATTTGAATATTTATTTAGCTTCTCTTTTAACACTGATGTTCTAACACATTCATGTGCTGTTTGAGTGACAGTCTGCCAAAACCTGAGAGATGATGTTGACATATAATATACATGTAATATATATGTAAAGGGTTTTCTTGTTTCGCATTGAAGCTGCACTGTGCAGCTGTGCTTCTCAGCCATAGATAAAAGAAATATATGACAAATTCAGTCATTTAAATTTTTAGACAAAATGAGTGTAAGCGTGTGCAGACACTTTGTTCTTTATTTTCTCTGTCTCTTCATGCCTGGCTACTTCTCCTCTCTTCCATCTTCTTTTCTGCTGTTTGGTCAGATCTTCTGGGTGAGGGTGAGTAGAAGCATTCAGAAAATGTAGTCTGTTTTAATTTGGATTGCCTTGTATCTACACTCCTAGGTCATTTGATCAGAAACACCTTCTATGTAGTGACTTTTGTGTATGTGTGGCACTGTGTGGTAACTCTGTGGTGAGACCTGACCATTTAAAAGGGCTGAAGAAGGGCTTCTAATACAGTGGATGGACAGTGGGCATTAATGATGAGGAGTTACTGTCCAATGTAAAAAGCAGAAAATGTTCTCTCTTTCTCTCCACATTGATCTTCTCTTTCTTCTTTTTTCTTCTCTTCTCTTATCCTTTTCCTTTTTCCATTTTGTCTTTTTATGTTCTTTTCTTTTTTATATCTTCTGTTCTTTTCTACTCTTCTGTTTTATCTCATCTCCTTTTTTCATTTTGTTCTGTTCATTTTTCTCCTCTGTTCTGTTCTATTCTGTTCTCTTCTCTTCTCTTTCCTCCTCCAGACTCTCTCTCAGCTCCTGCCCCAGCTCTGTTGTCTGAGGCTGACTCTGGTGCTGCCGCTCAGGCTGATTCTGCTGAAAAAGGCGCTGCGGCTGCAGCCGAACCTGTGGCTAGTGCTAATGCTAGTGCTGCTGCCCCAGCAGCCCCAGCCTCGCTGCCCACACCTGCCCCAGCCACATCCATTTCAGACATGGACCTGTTTGGAGGTCAGTCACCCTCTCTCTGGAGGTTGGCTACAATCCGTCCAGCAGGGGAAGGGCACTAAGCTAAACTAAGCTAGGCTAAATGACAACTTCCACTAGGCTAAACTCCCTTCTACTCAAATCACTGCAAATCTTGCCCACACTTACCTGGGCTAGAGGCCCGACAGCAGTAAACTCTGGTATTCTAACAGTACCAGTCAAGGCAGGGACCTAATCAGTCGCATTTTCTTTTATTCTTGCCATTTGCCACAAATTTTGAACAATAGTAGTCATTAAAACTACAAAAGAACACATACAGATTATTCTGTGGCCAATCCATGTGGACTAGCTATGCAAATTAAACAACCTGAATTGGATTGGATTGAGTAGATTTAATGTATAAAACCACACACATTTTATAAGCAGATCTCAGGGAAAAAGGTAAAAAAAATTAGGGTATGGTCCTTCCTGAAGTTAAATCACGTGTGGTGGTGCATTTGGACAAAAATTATTTGAATTACCCAGACCAAAATATGTATCCATAATAGCATATCTGAGAAGGGCTGGGTGATATATCAGGTATACTCATTGTGTCATGGCTTGTCCAATGTTAGATGTGGTAAATGACTATCACAAGAAGCTTAGAGTAACAAAGCATTTCAAGCAATTTAGCATATCCCTTTAGATTCAAAAGTCTATTAGATGATGGAAGGCAGCACGGTACACATGCAGTAATGTGCAGTCATGAGCCACCCCTAATTTCTTTATATTTTACTTTGAATTACATTGCTGGCGCAAAATGTTTGTCATATTGGGTAAGTTAAATGAAATGAAAAGGCTGCAAAGTGCCTGAAGATACAAGGTGCCCAGACTTTCCAACCACAGCATTCAGCACCACCAGTATACTGATCACCGCCCTGTGCTTTGTTATGCTTGAATGATTTATACGTCAGTCTCTGTGAGGCTTAACAAACAAAAAACAAGTAACTGGTCAAGAATGAAGTGTGGAGGACTATTTCTCAAGACCACATTAAGAATTACAAGAAAGTCTGGCTCTTTGGAAGTAAAATATGAAGGAATGAAGGGTGGCTCAAGACTTTTGCAAATGACTAT
>JBBPCX010000040.1:26062716-26081401 GCA_037974365.1 Hydrocynus forskahlii | reverse complement strand
TATATATATTTACATATACATATATGTATACATTTTTCTTTTTCCAAGCCCACTTTATTCACAAAGTAACAGCTGGTTGATTAAATTTATTGTTTAATCAACAGGTGGCTGAGTTGTGGTGTGTTTTCTGAAACACAGATGTGCTAATAGCTTTAGCCAGGCAGTGAAAGACCCTTGGTGTTATTTTAAGCTGCCTGCCCATTTCAGGGCTTTGCTTTTCAGAAGTTACACAAACAGATGGCGGAGGCTCGCGCAAGCCTGAAGGCAATAATTCTGGGAAAATTTGAATTCCCTCCCGCTTAATGTAGCCGATCATTCAAGACACCTGTTTCAGTTTGCCTGTTGCACAAATTAGCAACTAAGGCTAACAAGTTGCACCTAGCCACACAGGCTAACGTAAAGAAAGCTAATATAAGATAAGACTAACAAGTACTGCTAATTAGCATCAGGCAGACCTGTTGCTAATTAGTAAAGTAGCCTTGTTTTCTTAGCATTAGCTCCTGTGCAAAGCAGCAAACTAGAGACGTCACATAGGTTGGTCTTGACTGGTGGACATTTTAAGGGAGAAAATTGGGCAGAATTACGTTTTTGCCAGACTGTTGCTTTGAGAAACATTTTCAGGCTGCTTTTTTTGCTCTGACTGCATTCATTGACTCTCTCTCTCCCTGTCTGTCTCTTTCTCTTTCACCCCTTCTGTTCTTGTGCTGATTTTTGTTTGTTCGTTTATTTGCCTGTGTGGCGCTGCAGATGCGTTTGCCCCCTCCCCAGGCGATGGGCCACTTGAGGGTGGGGTTCCAGCAGCCGCTGCTGATGCATGTGCCGGATCTGGTGGGTGCAGACACTGAGAGAGAGAGAGAGAGAGAGAGAGAGAGAGAGTGTGTGTGTGTGTATGTGTGTGTGTGTGTGTATGTATTAGTGAGTGTGCAAGCCATCAGGGGTCCCTTTTCCATACATGGGCCAGAAACATTTGCCTGGTTTGCCTATCCTGATAATGCCCCCCTTTGTGTGTGTGTGTTTGTGTGTAATGTAGAACAGAATTACAATAGTCCTAGAATAGAACCTTTTGTGTGTCTGTGGAAGAGTGAGAAAGTGTGGCGAGTGTGCTGTGTGTCGAGGTGTGTGTGTGTGTGTGTATGTGCTGGAACATAACCACCAAGGCTTGCATCTACATTAGAAAACCTTCCATTTCTGTTTAAATCACATGGCTCTTCAGTTAAAGATGCTCGCGCTGGCCCAACTTTCTCCGCCCCAGCTCCTCCTGTCGTTTCCTCTTACTATCTTCATAGTAAGACTCATCAGGAAAAACCTCCTTTCTGTTGTCTTTTCCCTTCACTTTTAATTCAACTTGTGTTTCAGTGAACCTGATTCATTCTTACTGATGTGCCTCTGTAAAACAGGACTTTTCTGTTTTTAACAACAGGAGAGCATAAAAGCTGTTCGTTATAATCAAGTGTTTGATTAAGGCCTTTACGCATTGAATGCATCATGGATAAATGGCACAAAAATGGGGAATCTTCAAATCCTCCTTTTTGCATCAGAATTGGATGCACAGTACAAATTGCATGCAGCATGTGATAAAGTGTCTTTCTGCTAGCAAAGTTAACATTAGACTAAATGCAAACAAACAAGTAGTTGAGATTTGGTTCTGATTTCCGAGTGTTAAAGAAATTGCAAGTTCAGTCTCTGGCTATGAGACATCCATCCATACTCAGGATACCAACATAACTGGCCTTATGCTATCTATCCCAAAAGCAAAAGTACATGATGCTGGTTCTAAGCCTATCAGGCAGGAGACAGTTCTTTGTTTTAAAACAAGGAGTGTCCAATATTATCTGATGTGTGGCTGGTGTGGCTACAGATCTTCATTCCCAGCAAACACAACGATACCACTCAATTAATTGTTCTCAGTCTTCAAACACTTTATTGCGTGGGCTTTGTTGAAATGAAAGCTTGCTGCTGCACTAATTGTGTCCCTGGGAAAGTTCCAAAAACAGAGGGCCATTCATTTGAATAAATGTATTGGCATCCGAATAAACAACACACGTAAATCAGCGCGTGCTCAGTGTGGATAGGCCTTTAAACTACTTTAATGCCACATTAGAGCGTTTTAGAGTTGAGTGGTTTATACATGCATGAAGTACACACTAACACAACCTTCTTTCTCTTCCCATGATGTGGCATTGACTGTCCTCACTGGATACTGAACATCTACAGGGCATAGGGCTGTCATACAAGAATGCCTGACAATTTCATTGAAACTGGTTGGAGATCCCATAAAGAATCAGAATCAGAAAACTATTGATCCCAGAGAAATTGCTTAAGCTACAACTGCACAGACACACAGAGAGACAGAGACAATATAGAACAATATAAAATATAATATAAAATCAACATGAATTAAATTAAATTAAAACTCACAAAATCCACAGTGCTATGTACATGAAATATTGTGGTCAGTAAGAGAGGTGGATATAAATACAATAGATGAATAAATTAAGTCGTTTACTATTTAACACATACAGTGGTTTGGAGTTGCACTTTATACTGAGTCCGATATTGCACGTAATAGCGACACGAGTAGTGCACAAGATAATACTATTGCACATAATAACGAAGATATTGCAAATAATGATAATGATTTAGCATTCAATAAGAAATTGCACTTCTGAGTTGCAGTAGGTTACTTCACAGATTATTGTGTGAATGTGTGACAGTGGGAGAAGTTATAGAGTCGGATGGCATTGAAGACGAACGATTTTGTTTGGTGTTCAGGGGAGAATTGTTTTTGCCAAACTTTAGCCTTATTTGAGGGATCCGCCCATCCAAAAAGAGTAGCTGCTGTTTTACTCTTGAGGATTTTGGTCTGAACACTTTTTTCTATAGGCTTTGTTTCTGTTTGGAGTGCTATTTGAACAAGGCTAATTACAGGTCAGCTAATCAGGCCAGAGCTCATTTACATATATCAGTGTTTAAAACACAGTAACACAAATATTCCAACTGATAAAGAGCGACAGAAATGATCGTATACTTAAGATTTCATTTCTCTTTCCCTGACTTCGGGTTCTCACGAAGTCATACGATTTCTGTAGGCCTCTTTTTATTTGCAGCTTTTGTTGTTTAAAAATGCCCCCAACCATTTTCCCTCCATCTCTCTACCCTCATCCACCCCGCCCCACCCCAAAGACCCCTGGGCGCCCTCTCAGGGAAGTGTGGAAGTTGCCCCAGAGCTGGACCTTTTTGCCATGAAGCCAGCAGAGGGCAGCACTGCTGCAGAAAGCCCAACTAATGGAGAGCCGAGCATCGCCCCCAGTGACCCCTCTGCTGCCCCCAGCACTGCTGCCCCCGCTGACCAAACCACCCCCACCACAACCACCGCCACAGCAGCAGAGTCAGCGGCCGCTCCGCCACTAGACATCTTTGGTGGTAAAGACTCTGCTTTCATTCTCTCTCTCTCTCTCTCTCTCTCTCTCTCTCCTTCTCTCTCTTACATTTCTTTGCATTATGAGTACAATACTTAGCCAGCTCCCCCTACATTATTACAGTTATTATTTTGCTTTCATTTATATTGTTTTGATTACGTTCTTGTCATAAATTTGGGAAAAAATCAGGCTCTGGGATGAATCACAAACTTGACCACCTGATACACTAAAGTGGAAATACATTAGTCTGCTGTAACTTGGTATTACTGAACATATATCTCTGAGTGTTTGTTATAATCTCAACTCAAAAGGTACTGCAGGATGGAGAACAGTGTAATGAAAACATAGTGTTGGGCAGGTGGTCAATGTGTGATTCACATGAGGCCTGTTTAATCGCACTTCCCTTGGTCAAACCAATGGAGGGGGCTTTTGCGATGCCAGTACACATTCCTCTGCTATCAAACCCCCCATGGATTGTCCTTCTTTATTAAAGGTCTGTTTCACCCAAAAATGCTAATGTGGCTGACATTGCTACTGGCTTGCATTCGTTACCAGCATTGTCAGTGTTTTTGGGAGAAACATTCTTTCAGACCTACAGAATGGTAATTGTCTTGTACTCACCACTGTAGTGCACTTTTTCTCTGATTTGTTTATGATATTTTGCACTGATGTGAAGCACTTTTTAGTATGTTTTGCACAAAAATTAGCCATAGCACTTGTATGGTTGAATATGAATGTTTGGTGTGTCTCAGAACCAGATGGTGGCTATGATATGCAGGTTTTGAAGCATAATGCACATGTGTGTCCTTGTTTGTAGATATGTTTGATTCTGTGCCTGAGCAAAGCGCCTCCACAGAGTCCAAAGCTGCTGTTACACCCACTGCTAACGTAGACCTGTTCGGTGCAGGTACAGGAGACGTTTCCCCTTCATCTTTCCAGCGTCTGCCGTGGTAGAGAAAGCTTGCATTTGGCAGTTTAGGATTCTGCTGGCTATAAATAATGAAGGCCTGCAAGTAATAATTAATTTTTAGTTCATTTTTCCCAAACTAGCTGCAAAGGAATCCTCTACAATGTGATTTTAGCCACAATACTCTCTTATATTTCACTATCTTGAAAGTGATCTCACATGCAGCTGAGCTGAGGAGGCCATTATTGCACGTATCAGAGCTCAGTAGTAGTTAAGTAATATTGACATTAGTGATGTTGCACCCATTACAAACTGCACATCAGAGTAGCAGCAGGTTATTGCACAGTTTATTATGTGGGTGGGTGGCAGGGGGAGGAGTTATAGAGTCTGATGGCAGTGCTTGTTCATGGTGACCTGAATGCATTGTCTGTACCTCTCCTCTTGAGTGAAGTTCCTTAGGCTGGGGAGCATCATTTAAATTGAATGGGGAAAGGATGAGTAAATAAGGCCCTCCTTGTAAACAAGGAGAGTAAATAAGGCCCTCCTCGTAAATAAGGAAAGTAAATAAGGCCCTCCTCGTTGGCCA
The DNA here is from genome assembly GCA_037974365.1 of Hydrocynus forskahlii. Classification (NCBI taxonomy): domain Eukaryota; kingdom Metazoa; phylum Chordata; class Actinopteri; order Characiformes; family Alestidae; genus Hydrocynus; species Hydrocynus forskahlii. The sequence goes on along the minus strand of JBBPCX010000040.1, from coordinate 26,076,489 downwards.
GACTTTCCACAGATGTCTGAGTTTTTTGGTGTATTGGAACAGTCTGCTCCAGCAACACTGAGACACAACATCAATTCCAAAGTCCAACAGTGTCAAAATACTTTTATTTGAAGAGCTCCTCCAACAGGGACAGTTGCTTAAGATGAGTAATATTGCAGACAAAATAAAAACAATGAAAAAATGGTGTTGGAGTAAAAGAGGGTGTCCTCGTTGGCCAATCTTTCTACAGATGTCTGAATTTTGTGGTGTATTGAAACAGTCTGCTCCAACAACATTGAGAAAAAACATCAATTATAAAGTCCAAAAATGACAAAATACCTTTATTTGAAGAGCTCCTCCAACAAAGATGGTTGCTTAAGATCAGTGATATTACCAACAACACAATGAAAGAAGTGAAAGAAATGATAGGAAAAAGTGGCAAAATCTATGGCAAAAGTAAAGTAGTGTGTTCATTCTTGGTAAACACATTGTGCTTTTATCCTGAAAAATAAGTGTCAGATCTGCTCAGCTTCTCAGAGTACAAATACCACCACACTCCCTAAACATCCTCTGAAAATGGGACCCCTTTTTAATACTGTAGGTCATTGGATCTCTAAGTAGGGATTTCCAGACATGTTGTTCCTCTTTTCCTGTGCAGTTTAGAATGGAGCAAAAATCTGGGCTATTTGGGGGTCCCAGCTTGAGAACCGGTGTTGTAGGTGACTAATATACTAATCTTTGTCCCATGTTGGGCACTGGTCCCAGGTTCCATATTGTGCCTAATGGTATTGTGCAAAACTCTTAGGCACTTATGCAAATTGTTTAGAGCCATTTTTCTCAGTGTGTGATAAAGTGTCTTTCTGCTAGCAAAGTTAACATTAAAATAAATGCAAACTAACACCTCGGTTCCTCCAGCCGTTATTTGGATTTGTGAAATTCCATCAGCAGCTCCTGATTTCATATAATGAAGGACTGACTTAATCAAATCTGATGGAAACTACAAGTAATTCTGTTCACTGTTCTGCAGTGAACATTTTTAAAATAATATTTTGCAGATGCCTTAGACTTTTGCACAGTATTGTATGCGCTTATCTGATCTATGTTACTGACTCGTAACATCTCGTTACCTGGCAAAATGTTGACTCAGGGTCACTGTGTTAGTATGAAGATTAACAGGATATATACAGATCTTTTGGTCGATTAGTGGTTTTAGAAGCCTTAGAGTGTGATACTGGAATATTTCATAGAATCCAGTCAGTAAAGGCAAAAATTATTTGAAGATTTAAGTTACTGCAGCAGAGCTTTATAGCTGACAGAATCCTGAATCGCTAAATCTTTACCACGGTCCAACAACGTCTCGTCTCCTATCGTCCTGTCTTCTTCCTCACTCCAGCATCTGTTTTTTTGCCCCACCACGTCTTGGTTTGTCCTCATAGTGAAACTCGGACTTGTGCATGTTCTCGCCCACGGACGCATGACTATTTGTATATTTGCTGCGCTTTGCATACATGCTTTCCTGACACCTCTTACTTTTTCGTTTCCTCCAAAAAACTGTCTTCCCCAACTATTACCCTTGACAAGATCTTCCTGCTGTCTCTCGAGGGCCTTCGCCTTTGCCTGAGGCCACAGTCACCGGTGACCTTTTATCTGGTGAGTGTGTCCAAAGTCCTTTTTCTTGACACTGCAGACCTCCTGTGGGCTCACTTCATTTATTTTCTTCACTTCCATTCATTCCTAGCCTTGTTTGACATCAGGTTATACATTTTGTTTCATTCAGTCTCCTCTGTAGTGGCTGTTTTGCGACCCATCTACGTTCAGACATCTGATAATCTACAGTGACATAGCTGTTAGATTCATTTTCATTTTTGTACATTTTTTGGCAAAGAAAACGATACATAACTGCAGTAAATGCCAATTTCTGAGTGAATTATGTGTTATTCAGATCCAGAAGGGGGCGCTAAGCATAAGTGATCAAGGGCATAAAAATTACAAACCAGTGATTCCCAACAGTTTTGCAACTCAAGATGGTTGTCATTAATGGTACTTAGACCTTTTCCCCAATACATTATACTTATTCATGACTAGTAGCTTGCTGTGCTACATAAATGGAGAACTGGCTTCTCAGAAATAGTCGACAGCCTCACACATGAGCATATTTTTGCCTATTAGCGTTATTCTGGCTTTTTTTTGCTAATGGAAGGCAGGGGCTGCCTAAATTAAATAGAAGGATTTTTGCTTATTCTTCAGTTAAGAAAATTGAGATGGTCACTACTGCTGTTTTTGGCTATGAAACATGCTTTTAGCCCTTTTAAGTCATGCAATGCTTTGAACCATAGAAGTGAGTCAATTGGAGATTTCTCAGCGACTCGACCTGCAGGGTCTGAATGTACTGTTTTAGGTATGCAGTTTACATGGTGGAGTGTAAACCTATGACTTGTTATATTAGCCTTATGGTTCCAAACAGGATGATGTAAGTGAAACAAAATGGAAAAAGGAATGTGCCAGGCTGATCCTTTGCTGCTGTGTGTGAAAAACAGTTTAGGTCTAAATACGTGCAGCTGTCTTTATATATCTCTATATCGCCTATGTAGTGCAAGCCAGGGCACCTCTCTTTAACACACTCACTCACACTCTCTCTCTCCCTCCCACAGACTCTTTCATTACTCCGACTCCATCTCTGGCCGCCGCCCCTGCTCCTGCTCCTGCCTCTCCTCCCAAACCTGAGGCTCCTGTTCTGGATCTGCTGGGTGTGTAATCCTTTTACAATCACCCAGCCCCTTATAACACACACACACACACACACACACGATAACGCAATATTGATCTGATAGTAGGGGTGCTTTGTCATCATGTCCAGATGATTTGGGAGGACTGAGGTGTGTGTAAGTATGACTGAGGCTACATTTCAGAGTAGTGTGCTAGTATGCTAGTATGATAGTGTGGTATCTACTTAAGCCGTTTTCTTCTAATGATAGTATATAGTTGTATAAGTAGAGTGTTGCAAAAGTGTGCCTTGTTGATGGTAATATATTGTTTAATTGTTTGAATAATTTGATTGTAATTAATAAGCTGTTTTATCTCCTAAGACCTACCAAACCAATCCAAAACTAATTCAGATCTGGTTGGTTTTCACTGAGAGGGGGTGTAATTTAAAGTGTTGAATTTGAATGGTCAGTTGCCTCAGGATAAAGTCATTTCTGAAAATTTCTCATGGATGTCCATGATTGAAAGGTTCTAGCCTAGATGTTCGCTGCAGATTCACACTGGATTAAAATCACTCCATAATTATTACTGTCAGACTGTAAAACTACACACACACTGCGGATTCATACTGGGTTGTACTCACTACACAGTTATTACTTTCAAACTATAAAAAGTACACACACTCGGATTCATAACGAATTAAAATAACTCCACAATTAATATTGTCACACTGTAAAATCTGCAAAGTGCAATTTCATACTGAAATAAAATCACTCCATGACTATTACTAACAGACAGACTGTAAAACTACACACATGGCACGTACATACTGGAATGAAATCACTCTGCAGTTATTACTGCCAGACTGGAAGAATAATGCACACTGCAGATTCATACTGGATTCAAATCAACCCACAGTTTTTACCTGCAGACTGTAAAAGCTACACAAACTGCAGGTTCACACTGGATTCACTTTACCTCATAGTTCTGTCACACTGTAAAAACTACACACTGTAGATTCATTCTGGATTAACATGAATTATCTGGAGATCTCATTACTAATCACAACTCTGTGGGTTTTTAGTTGTTTTGGTGGATAAGTGTGTGTTCAGTATAGTCCCGGCTCACTCTTTTTGTCTGGCCCATTCAGTGTTGATGCTAATTACCCCTTTCTCCGGCTGCACGCTGCGGATGCCACGAACGCTGATGTTTCTCAGACACTTTTGGGGAGACGGCAGCAGAGCCTCAAAGCACAGCAGCTGCTGGAGATCTGCTCGGAGGTAAGACACATCACTGTTCCCACTGTGTAGGAGTGAGGGTACTTCAGTCTGAGTAAAACGAGCAAATCATTTCATTCGCAGCCACAGGCTCTCTAAGCCTGGAAGCTGAGATGAAAAAAACAAAATGAAAGGTCATTTAACTTTTTTTTTATGGGTAACTTCTGAAAACTACTACCACTAACAATAAAAATAGATGATTGATTTTTTTATTACAGATTTTTTTGTTTTAATTTAGTTCAATCTAATTTTAATGAACTGCACTAGCAGTCACGATGTGGAAAGAATCTGTAACAGTGCATGTGTGACATCCTATTAACTGGTCGTGTGGTGATGCAGAGTCAATTTCCAGACTGTCCTTTAACTTTAAATGCACTCCTTAACTGTTTCATCCCATTGACTGTCACTTATTAGCTCATTAAATATCTAACACTTGTCTGCTGATCCACATTATGATTATAGTAATATCGGGTGGCTTTTTGTAGGTCAGTTGTGATTAATAAAAAATCTGACGTTTTCTAGCTAATACAGGAACTCAAAGGGTGAACATACACTTAATTTATTTGTTAGCAATACTGAGTGTATTTGTAGTAAATATTAAGTGAGTAATGTAGAAAATCTCACTGTGTGGCGGTCATGTCGGTTTGAGGGTGGTCACACTAGCAGGAGACAGCTTTATTATTTTCTTAATAAAGAAAGTTCCAGTTCAAATACAAAGTTCCAGAGGATCTTTACTCCAAGCAAACTCAAAACAAACACTGGAAATCAGACTCTGATGCAGAGTCGACTCTTCTCGGGACGCTTTAGCAAACCCTCTGTCGTGCAGGGGTCAGTACCAATAATCCACGCTCCGAGGAGCTCTCTTAATTCGAAGACCTTCACCCTCACGCCTGCAAAACACACAGGGGAAAGAGACACACAGGAGAGGTACAAGTTAAGTACCAAGCTGCAATTGTGAACAAAGGATCCAGCAGCATGTTGCACAGACTCTCTTACTGACACTTAGAGAGTAAGCTGGAATCACTTGGAAAGTCCTTCAAGCGTCTCTGCCTTCTTCCCCTTCTAGTGAATACAAAAGCATGTGAACAGGAGTAACAGCGCTCTTCTTTCAAACATACCCGACCCAGAACCCAAGGTTGTAACTGGACGACCACGCAATGATTATGTGGCTCGGCTGGCCATTTAAATCCACAAGCACACACATACAGCCAATCACATGACAGAGACAATCGATTCATTAACAAGCAGTACTCAAAGCAAACACAAGACAGGTGGACATGTTGTTAGGTACCTAGCAACCTAGCTGAGGAGCTCAGGCCCCACTACTCACACCTGGGTTGCCCAGGCACTCAACGACCAAACACACAACAAACCATGACATCATCACTTCGTGCCCAGACCTGTGTACCACCTAGTACTTGGGTGACAGGCTTGACAGTGGCAAAACCTTTGACTAGTAGTGTATTTATTTAAACTATTTTTTAAAATAATATTCAAAGCATTGTGATTATCAAGCTGCCATTGATCAAATTATTTACGTCACATTCCATTACAATAATTTGGCAGACACTTTTATCCAAAGTGACTAACAATATTAGGACACATTCAAGTTTCAGGACGGTGTGAGAACCAGAGGAGAGTATTACGTGCTAAAAGCTTTATGTAACGGTAGTGCAAGAAGATTAGGCCTGTCAGAAGAAATACTTTAATATTTTATTATGTTATCAATAAGCGTTTGTTTAAATAATATTATTAATGTACTATTTTGTGCTATTGTATTATTCAGCATATAGTAACTATTATTATTAAAAGCATTGATTAAGTCCTTATTTCTATGCAATAATTCGTTTGAATTCATATGAGAGAAAACTTGCAGACTTATAAATGACCTGTGCTGATGGTGTCTGTAGGTCTGATTTCACCAGTGGCTCCCACAGTCCCGCCGGTAGCCTCGGCATCGAGTGTGCCGTCCGGCGCCCAAGCTGACCTGCTGGAGTCCGGTTTCGATGCTTTCGTTTCCAGTCCTGCCGACTCCACAGCACCAGACAGCGCCCCGGCCTCCACAGCGCCCTCTGGAGGATTTGACCCGTCAGGTGGGGTCACTGTTATTTGTGTGTGGAAGGAAACATTGGGTTACAGGTGGAGGTTCCAAAGACACTGTAAATGGACCGGCTGTGTTTTGCCACTAATGCTGAGCTTTTTGCTTTCTGCATGACCTCCGCTGCGTCCACTGCTTTACTTATATAATGCTGACAGGCTGGAGCTCTTCACACACACTGCCTTCTCTCTCCCTCTTTTTCTCTTTCTTCCTGTCTTCTTTGGGTCCCCTCCATCTCTGTTTCACACTTTGCCTGATGCTCACTTGCTTTCTCTCACGTTTACCCCTTACATCCTGCTTTTTTTCTCGTTCTTTCTTTCTTTCTTTCTCTCTTGTTTCTTTCTTGCTTGCTTTTTTTCTTTCTTTCTTTCTACTCTTTTACTGTGTTTGTTCCATATTTATTCCATTTTTTCCTCTTGTGCTATCTATTCTTTCTTTCTCTTTCTCTCTTTTTCTTTGTTTTTCTCTCCCTTTCTTGTTTCTTCTATCTTTTGTGTTTCTCTCAATTTTTTCTGTCTTTTTCTTTCTTTCATCTTTCTTTTTTCTTTCATTCTTATGTTCTCTCTCCCTGTGTTTCTCTATCTATATTCCATTTTTGTTTCTCTTGTACTGTCTCCTCTCTCTCTCTCTCTCTCTCTCTCTCTCTATCTCTCTCTCTCTTCTCTGTTCTTTCTTTCTTTCTTTTTCTCTTGTCTCCCGCTTTCTGTCTCTCTGGCTGTCTTTATTTTCTCTTTCTTGCTGCTTCACTCTGCTGACTCACTGATTTGCTTCCTCTGGTGAGTTCTTGAGCTTTTTTCCCCCCACAGAGCCTCGGGAGCATGAGCTATATGGCATTTTGGTGAATGCTGGGAATGTACTTGTCTCTGCCTAATGCTGTCCTACACACATACAAATCTTTGGCTCCCTTTTGTGACTTTGTGTGTTTTCTTGTTTGTCTCTGTGATGGAGTGAATGATTCCGTTCAGTTCTAATTTCAGTCATCTCCAAGCAGTTAGTGCTTATACAGTAGATGATGGCTGGAAGTCAAAGACTTTGTCTCCCCCCGTAGTGTCAGATTTTAGTGGATGTGAAGCTCAGTGTCTGACGTATCAGTTACTTCAGTGGTTTTTAATCCCAGTCCTGGGGAGCCACTGCCCTGCACAGTTTCAGTTCTCTGCCCCAACTCACCTGATCCAGCTGCTGATGAGCTGCATTAGGTGTATGTGGGTTAGTAATAGTTGAAAATATTGCACAGCATGGGATGCGTGTGCTTGTGTGTTTTGCAGTGATCCTGTTTTCCTGTGCATGCTGTCTGTTAGGATGTTCTGCCATGTGTCTTTGTTAAAAGTGCGTCCACCCAGAGCAGTGTTTACCAGGTTTGTACCCCAGGGACCCACAGCCAGTGCACAAGTACATGCACAAGTCCTGAAAACACCTGGGACAGATGGTCAGGTGATTTTCTACTGACAGCTAAAATAGACTGAAACTGCAGAATGGTCTTGGAGTCCTTAAGGACTAAGCTAGAAAACACTGGTGTAGAAGTCTGTCCTTCTAAATGCTCCTTTTTTGAATGTTCCGTGTGTCACCGTGTATACTACACTGTACTATAGCATTTTTTATAAATCACCATGTTTCAGAAAAGGTTTCTGACTGACCATCTTATATTTGCTTAATATGTTACAGGAAATAATGTGATTGTTCTTACATTGTCATTCGTCTCTGAATTACAGAGTGGGAATAGTTTTTACTGTTGAAAAGAATCCCAGTAATGCCAAATGCAGACTGTCATTACTTTGGAACTGCTGATGTTTGATTGAAACTCGCCTGACATGTGTGAAACTTATATGCTGAATTAACATCAGTTTAATTGCTCAGACCTAGTCTTCCTTTTATCTCAAAAAATACAAAGTAAAATGATCAAGCTAGTGCCAGTTGGTCACCAGCAGTAAGCCATTGTCTGCACACTGCAGGGCTCTTCTTTGGTTGTGTCCCAGCATCGACCTAGCATGTCAGCAACAAATCCTTTGGAGCAAGGTTCTCGAATAACTGCACTATGGTTCACCATATTGTTTAGATTTTCTTTATTTGGATGTCCCTTTCTTGTTTAAGTAGCTGATCTATTCCTATGGTAAGCAATGAAACCTACCAGACTAGCGATAGAGAACCAGAATCAGAATCAGAAAACTCTACTGATCCCAGAGAAAATTGCTTATTCTACTACTGCACAGATAACACAGACATGAAGACAAGAATGGTATAAAATACATTGCTAGCCAAAATAAAAGTCAAAATCAAACTCTGCAGGAATACTCTAAAAATACTTTACCAGGTAACTTCACCATGGATTTAGTTAGAAATTTACAGTATCATCTAAGACAATTGAGAAAATTATATTTAAAACCTGTTTAGCTGGTGTGCCTCACCCAGGGGAGTCCCTGCTTCGTGCCCATTGGCCCCGGGATGGTCACGAATAAGTGGTTACAGAAAGTGAGTGAGTGACCTGTTTAGCTGAGCCATATATGTTTTTAAAAGCTAATAGTAGAATATACGCTACCAGTCAAAAGTTTGGACACACCTTCTCATTCAGTGTTTTTCCTTTGTTTTTATTATTTTCTACATTGTAGATTAATATTGAAAACAAACAAAATGACAAAGGAACACATGGAATTATGCAATGAACAAAAAAGAGTTATACAAACCAGAATATGTTTTGTAATAAGGTCATGATGGACTGTTGTTTTTTTTTTACTTAGTTAAGTGGTTCTTGCCAAAATGTGGAGTAGAACCATAGTGGAACAGGATCACTAACTGTGTACCAACCCGACCATCACAACTGATGATCCCAAACACATTAAGAAGGCAAGGAATTCCACTAGTGAACTCTTGACGAAGAACACCTCTTAATTAAATACAATTCCAGGTCGATTCCTCATGAAATGCCAAGAGTGTGCAAAGCGGTCATCAAAACAATAGATGATGTTTTCAATATCAATCTACAATGTAGCCAATAATAAAAACAAAAGAAATTGTTGAATGAGACGGTGTGTCCAAACTTTTTACTGGGAGTGTTTACAAATGATTCAGTACATAGTGATTTTATGTCTATGTGTTTGTTTAATCATTCCCAGACGTCTCCTCAGAAGCCCAGTATTACATTATAGTTTTCATCCAAAACCAGTCCCTGATTCAGCTCAATTGATACCTCCTTAAATTACATAAGGAACTGTTGGAGTTTCAAAAATCTATGCAGAGATGTGAGGCATCGAGGTGAAATCTGGAACTGAACCTGTGTCTTTCTAACCAGTTCACAAAACTTTAAGTACTTTTTACAAACAAAACTAATCTTGATGTTATTTAAGGCATTCTTGTTTGCATTTATTCGAATTTATTTGCCTAAAGTAGTGTAATGTTGTGTTTTACAGCTCAGATAAATGGGATTAAACAGCTTGCACTGGAAGCCAAGACTTTTGCACAGTCCTATGAGTGAGATGTTTATTGGGATTTTTTTTTCTGTTTACTAACATTATTTCCTGGAGCTATTAAGCAAGCCTGGGGTGGACTTGTGATTCCCAGTGTGTCTTATTGCAAAACTAGGAAGAGTAAGTGGATAAATCAAACATGGCAGTTTTAAGTACATCATTAAGATGCTGAAGACTCAGAGACCAGTGGGACTGACTGAAGATTATTGTGCAGAACTAGTGTTATCTCAGTGTACTAATCTGACCTGCATGTGTGTTTATACAGTGTTTGATGGATTAGGTGACCTCCTCATGCCTACTATAACACCCCAGAGTACCGGAGGGACCTCCATGGGTTCAGCAGGGTCTCCAGCAACTCCAGCAGTAATTCCAGTTGCTGCGCCCACCATGATGCCCACCATGATGCCCACTATGGTGCCCACTGCAGCTCCGCCACCCAAAGCCATTGCCGGAGACCTGGACTCATCACTTGCAAACCTTGTTGGAAGTAAGTCCTACTTCAGACAGTAGAAGTGTCAGTGCTGTTAGAGTAACAACAGCAGTGCGGAGCTGGAAGCAGCCAATTTCCTCATTGTCTCGCATACACACACACACACACACAAACCTGAACTGATCCTCTTCCTCTCCTAACACAATTCATGCACACACCGCACTGTTCTGCCTTTAACAAACAACTTATACCACAGCTGTCTCTGCAATTACCCATTATTTATTATATACTGCACATTATCTGTCCTGCTGCTGCTGTCATTTGCACAATTATTGTTTATTCCTGTCCACCTCTGTTCTGCATTTTTTCACACCTAAAACAGTATCTGTCATAATATTGTATAATAATAATCATAGTAATGTAAAATGCACTAAATGTTGTCCTGTTGTCTTGTTGCTCTTGTTTTTCTGTCTCACTCCTGTTCTTTGTGCTCTGTGTATTTTGATCTGACAGGCTGCACTTGCCATTTCTGTTTAAAGATGTATGATGTTCTCTGTAGAAAGATGGGGGTTCTTCAATGGACAACAGATGACTTTCTGTGTCCTTTAGTGGCTTTGTAGACTAACTTGATCAATATTTTCAATGCTTTCTAAACTTGTATTTTTCGCTGCTTGACTAATGCATTCTCTGTGTGAATAAGGTCAATTGGGTTGGCCATTTAGAAGCTCTTGCTGACTCATTTCTGTTCCATTTGCAGATCTCGGGATGGGAAGCCAGAAAAAGTAAGACTGTCTGTCTAACCCTATGGTATATGTGTTTGTAAGTGGAGTGTGTGAATGTGTGTGTGTGTGTTCTCTTAATGCACTTGTCCTGTCTATAAACATATAGTTTATACGTGATGTTAGCTGCTATTTCTTAGTTCCGTGGCAACTGTCAATTCAGTTTAACCAGCGGAGCTGTTGATGTATCCATTTAGGCTGAATCATTTAGAGCGAAGGGGCTGATGGATGGTTAAGAGTGTGTGCTCATTTAGCGTGTTCTGCTTGAGTTCTTTATTTTATTGGTGAGCTAAGTGGTACAAAACTATAAGTAATATTACATGAGACTAGTGAGGAAGGTGAATGGGATGTATTGAATGGGTTCCTGGAGGTCCCATATGATGTATATGGACTGTTTGCTCTTCTTTTTGATTCAGGGATGAGAAGAAGTTGACCGGCGGCGCAAACTGGACCCCACAGGTTGCACCTACCAGCTGGGGCACCCCTGCGGCACAGATGGTATGATTTTCAGCTGCAGTCTGCAGTTTGTTTCCTCTTAAAGACAACAATCTGATCAAATTTACACAGGCCATCGCTACTGATTTTAGCTTTTGTCCATTTTTGCACAGAATCACAGAAACCACATGAGCAAGCCTATTCAAATTACTTGACAAATCAACACAGTTACACTGAGACCTTTCTATGACTCGACTTCTTTAGTGTATTTGAGAAGCTCATCTCAGTGTGTATTTCCAGCCTGGTGCTGTTCCTGGAGCTGCTGCTGGAGCTCCCCCTGCTGGAGCGATTGGGGCCATCGGGGCACAGCCTGGATTTGGCATGGTGCCGCCAGCTGCTGGTGCTGGAGCTCCTATGATGCCCCAGCCAATGATGATGGGTCAGCCTATGATGAGGCCGCCTTTCGCGGGAGCAGCTGCACCTGGAGCTCCTGTAAATATCTATACACTCAAGCATCACACATACACACACACACACACACACAAACACATACACACATTCATGTACATACACACACACACACTTGCACCCTTGCGCACTCTTGCACACATTTGTCTAGAATCAACAGTCTATGCCAGGTCATTAAATGGTTTCTTTAATTCTCCACTCCTCTCACTAATATTATTGTGTCCTGTCCTTTGGCCTACTATACTGAAAAACTGTGTTTTGTGTAATATTCAATTGGCCCATCATGCATAATTTCTTCTTTTTCATTTCTTCTGATTAGAGTTCTTCTTCATTATTTGTGTAATATTCAATTGGCACATGCAGTTTTGCTCATCATTCCTAATTTGTTTCTTTTTTTGTTGTTGTTCTTAGCTGTCTCCAGGCCCGGCAGTGCAGAGCCCTAAGAAACCTCCTGCTAAAGACCCTCTGGCTGACCTCAATATCAAGGACTTCTTGTAATCTCCCAGGTACCATACTGCTGTCTCCTACTGCTTTTTTATGTTTGGAATTTATGCAGCGATGCAGTGTCCACCAGTCAGCCTCCTGAACACCTACTGTCCTACATAGGCTAGTCCACCGCACCTGATCTCCAAAAGAGTAGTGTCATGGTAGATATCCACAACATTGGGTGTCCTACCTACAAAAAAACAGATTTACACAGTTTACCCCTCAGCAAGGGGTACATTTTTATAGATAACAGTGAGCCTATTTACAGTCAGCCACTCCTTGAGGTAGTTTACACCATGCAACATGTATGATTTTGAGTCAGCACAGGTGTAAATAGAATGCATTTCCATTATTGGAGATACATCTGCTTGCTAGTAGCTGAGAAAATAATCAATTAATAGCAGGATGGAGGATATTTTAGACTGGAGTTATCTCTAAACCAAGTGCTGTCTACTGCTGTCGGCCGATAGCCAAGCTCATCGATTTGTAGTGGGGAAAACGTAAACAGAAGTAAAATAAAAGCATATGTCCAGTACTGTGTAAAAACCTTAGGCACCTGTGCAAATTGTTTAAAGCCATTTTCTGAGTGTGTGATAAAGTGTCTTTCTGCCAGCAAATTTAACATTAGAATAAATTCAGACAACCAAGAAAGCAGTAAAAATCAAGATTTGTTTGGTTTGTAAAACTGTTTGTAAAAAGTTGATAATTTGGTTCCAGATTTCTCCTCGATGCCTCCAGCCATTGCTTAGATTTGTGAAATTCCATCAATAGCTCCTGGTTTCATTTAATGAAGGACTGATTGAGTCAAACCAGGTTTCTGATGGTAACTACAAGTAATTATGGACTCCCACAATGAACACATTGACATACAGTTCATAAAATCTCTCCTTACTATATAATGTTATTTGTATTTATGCTTTTTAGTTTTATAGATGCATCTTAAATGTTTCTTAAACTAGTTTCTGGTCTCCAGTGCATTTATAATTTGCCTTTTTTCAACTGGACAGTAATCTGCCCAGTGTGTTAGAAATCACATAAGCAAGTATGTTTGATTTAGATGTGCAGTTAGCACAATGGTGGGATAGAAGCTTTCAATAGCCACCACAAAACTAAATAATCAACTACAGTTGAGTCATAGGGAGATAATCGCTTAAATGTATTGCCGTTTCTGATTAGTCCCTGTGTTCTGTCCTCTTTTTTTCTCTTTCTCTTTCTTCCTCCAGTTCTTCTGTGCTGGGCTCCAGTTAAAGTGGTGCGTCCACTGACCGTTTACACACCTTCAGTTAACGGCCATAACCCTGAAAAACACTTGCACCCCTGCCCGCCCCCCCTCGCCTCCTGCCCTGGCTCCGTGTAATGTCGTAGCACAAACTGTGAAGGGAAACGTAGAGAAAAAAATGTAAAAGAAATGTTAAAAAAAGAAACGAAAGTGTGCTTATGTCAATGTAATCTGATCTTTTGTTTTAACAGACATGGAACAAAACATTCTGAAAAAAGAGAACTTAAAATGAACAGTTAAAAAATTGCATATGTATGTAGAGTTTTTTCCAGTGTTGGCATCTGAGTTTGACTGAGTGTGTGTGTGTGTGTGTGTGTGTGTGTGTGTGTGTGTGTGTGTGTGTGTGGATTTGCGTGCATGTGTGTGTCCAGGTCTCATCTG
>JBBPCX010000040.1:25993243-26062616 GCA_037974365.1 Hydrocynus forskahlii | reverse complement strand
TATATAAATAAATATATATATATATATATATATAAATAATACATACAGTACCACATACACTAGCATGTCAAGGTCTCTACAGTGCTGAGAGTGGCTCACAACCCAAATAACATTGGATCAACTGTGGTTTTATGGACTCGTTCAATTAATTAATTATTGTAGAATGCGATGAAATTATGTAGCAACAGATGGAGTAATCCTACGCCTATAAAGTGCATATAAATGGTAGGTTTTTTTCTGGCACCCCAAAAAAGGTTCTTTGAGCTATGTCATAGACGAACCATTCACATGTTCTAAAGGTTCTTTATCAATTCAATGGTACTTTCAATAACATTTGTATTATGTGGAGGTTCACACTCTCCTATTTCATTTGGTTCTTTTAAGAACCATCCGTTATAGGTTCTTCAGGGAGCTGAAAATGGTTCTTCTTTGGCCTTGCCTTGTGAAAATGGCCAAAGAGGGTTGGTACAAGCTTGGTGGAACTCATGAATCATTAACAGTGCAGTGATGTCTGCATTATTCCATGTGATGAAGATTATAGAGTAAACCGTTTATCTCTTTTACATCTCTTTGTATTGAACTAAAAAGAAAACCGCTGGTATTCTCCATCCCTTCTGATCACGTCTTTCCCGCTTGTGCTGATAAAGGGCGATGGACTGGCCTGATATCTAGCATCGTGTCTGCTGACAGAGTGCCAACTGACCAAAACCTGCTGACAACATCAAGCTGTGCCTGTCATTGAGGTTAATGACTCTGTCATACGGCTGGTGTGTGTGTGTGTGTGTGTGTGTGTGTGTGTGTGTGTTTATTTAGTAGAGGGTCATTTGGAGAATGAGTTCACATTTTTTATCCAGGTGTGCTGTACCACTTAGTGATGAATGATGCCTTTATGCAGTATATGAATGCATAGGGTCTATGGAGGAACACAGATAAGCTTTCTCACACACATACCAGAGGAACGTTCGCTTTGAAAGTGGGAAAGTCTTCAGATGCCATAGACTAGGATGATGATGCATTTTGTTCTTGATAGGCACCTGAGTCTGATCAAATCATATCAAACATCCCAACTATCTCAAGCAGCAGGCTGTTTTGACAGTGACCCACTTTCCATAGAGGTCACATCTGAGGCAGCCTTTTTTCAGCCCAAGGCCATGGTCAGGTAAATGCTGGTCTGAATGGCCTCCTCTGTAGCGAAGAGGTGTAAAGGGAGACTCTCAGACGCTCTCTGATTAGTGTTGCTTAAATATTTAGGATAGGAGTATGTCTAAGTGGAAAAGCCCACTTGGCGCTCCACGGCAAAATAAACTCTCGAGTCCAGGCTTGATTCGTGCTGATTGCCGTCTGGGGGAATGAACGTATATCGTTCACATTTTCTACTGGGTAATCCAGAGGCTGTTGATCATTATAGGAAAACTAAACTTGATCAGGTCTTGGTTGCATTCTGAAGTAAACTTTGTATTGAGCATTTTGAGAGTTATTGTGATTTTTTTTTCTTTTTATTATTTCTGTAAATTGTTTATTTCACAGTTTATTTTGTTATTTAATATTTATTTACTACAAAGCTTTTAGCCTCTATTTAGTTAGGGGACCATGCTATTCTTCAGTTATTGTAAGTGCCTCTCTGGTTTATTAATTATTTATTTTTGTATTAATTTATTATTAT
Organism: Hydrocynus forskahlii; assembly: GCA_037974365.1. NCBI lineage: Eukaryota > Metazoa > Chordata > Actinopteri > Characiformes > Alestidae > Hydrocynus > Hydrocynus forskahlii. The sequence goes on along the minus strand of JBBPCX010000040.1, from coordinate 26,060,953 downwards.
TTATTCATTTCAAAAGTTGTAGCCTACTAAAAGTTTATTTGCTTGACCACATCTGTCATGGGGCCATATTGCTCTTTTGGTTATTCTAATTGCCTTTCTTGTTCATTTGCTGCTATGGCTCCTGCTCCTTGGTGTCAGGATGCTAGGAGTTCTGTGCCTCTCTCATGGTTTTATGATGTGGCTTTTTGTTCCCCTGTGCCTTTGACTCTAGTGAGCTAAATTTGGCATTATTGCCTTGTTTTTCAGACAGACTGAAGGTTTGGATTAATTGAAAGAAAGTGAGGGCACTTGTAGCCGCTGCTCTGCTAGAAAAATCTGCCTGTTTTCTGAGGATTAATGGCGCCTGCAAATCCTGGGTAAATCTTAGTGAAGTGGGAAATAAAGTTATTTAGACATTTGCACTTGCTGGTATTTTCCAACCGACTGAGCAACTGAGTAGACTCTACTAATGTACAAAACGTAGGTGTGGACCTAAGAATTCAAATTAAATAGCTTGCACACTTGCTCCCACATTCAAAGTAATGTTGCGTTTCCAAATTGATCCATTCACCATTCTTCTAACTCCAACGGGCAGCTAATCTAATGCTTTTTTATGCATCTTACTGAAATGTCTACTATGAAAACCTCACTGGAGCCAGAATGAGGAAATTAAGCAAGAAGGACGGTGGAGTGCTCCAGGGGTTAATAGTTGGCCCACTGTGGTTTTCCTGCATCACTGCATTTTGGTTGAATTCTGCCAGGGAAAGAGTGTTCTCCACTCTTCTCCTTTCAGGCCGAGGGAGGGGAAAGGGCTACACAACATAGTAATTGATGCCGTGGGACTAAAGTGCTGAAAGCTATGAGACCTCACATCCACAAGCTGGAGTTGACCCTATCCATGGTCCTTCCTAACCAAAAGCCCACGCCCTTTCTACCTGCGGTTCAGGCAGGATGTCATAACTGTGTGCGCTGTGTGTCCTTGAGAGGGAAAAGGAAGAGAGAATGAAGTCTCTGTGGAATAGGAGAGAGGAAGAAGGAGTAGTCTGCAGCTTTTCACAAACGGCCTCTGTGCTCCTATATTATCTCACTTAATGAACTGCCTGTGCGAATTAAAGCCAAGCGCTCCATGGCTGAAAAAACGAAAACAGTACCACACAAAACGCTCTCAGCTGCCTGCCTGAGATCCAGTTTCACTCATATGTGTATGTAACGTATGATGTTTTTGCAAAATGCTGGCAGCTAACAGATGCTCTTTCAGCGTTGTGGTGAAAACAAGTGCTAAGAGCTGTGCTCAGTTGCAAATGCGACACCTCAGCAGAGGGAACTGCTGACCACAGTGCTCCCTTGTGGGGGTTTGTGTGTCAGCTGGTACAGCATGGATGCTAACGTGGTAGTCCATGCAGTTTCTGCGTCCAAAAGTCCGAAACTGTCAAAATTGTCAAAAGTCATTGTCAAAATTGCCAGAAGTCCAAATTGTCCAACAGGAATGGCCCTTGCCTCTGTAAAGACCTGAGTAAAAGCCTCAACTTTTACTTTACTCACTTTACTGGATAACTCTCAGACTTAGATCATGGAGGACTTCTTAATCACCTGATGACCTTTGTTTATCCAGGCTACAGTTTGATCTGCTATAACACAGTGTGAGCAATGAGAATATCCAGTGGTGAGACCGTAGGACAGGTCAGTACCTACATTGGAAATGCCTATGTGCCATCAATTGATCCAATCCTGCAAAGTACACAATTCACAGCCTGGTTGCCAGTCTGACATCTCTTGCATTCCTCTGTTCAGTGCTCATAACCTCTGGCCAGGTTTCCTCTTTGTGGTCTGAATGAACCAATGCTTAAAATTAAAGATTGAGCTATAAAAGGTATAGTAGGGTTAGAAAGGCAAAACCTGTGCAAGCTCTAGTAGGACCTGTTTGCCCAATGTATGGTAGGGTCTCCATTCAGATAGACACAGCCTCTTTTCCCCTCAGTTGGAAGGGCAAAGCCAAGTTTTCTTTGCTTGTGATTCACTTATTGGGTCTACATGTCTGTGAATAAGACCTCGGAAAGAAACTGAAGAGAATGACTCTTCCTTGTGGTGTTTTTTTCACTGTAGCTTTCTTTGACTGCGGCATCTTCAAATAACAGGTTAGAAAATATGAATAGCTTTATTAGTGTCTCTGTGACTATTTCCAACATCACCAGCCTGGGATGCCATCTCATGCCCCATTACAAAAGCATATGTTCATTGTTATGTGTGATCTCTTGTGTCCATTCTTTTTTCTAAAAAAAAAATTGCGTGGCACTTGCTAGGTACAAAATTGCAACAGCACGCTGATCTGAAGGTGGTGACTGAACTGTGAGTACTTTATCTAGTCGTTCACTCCAGAATAGAATAAAACTATTACCAAATTACAGCCCTGCTTGCTGACACATCCTTGCTTATCTAGGCAATAGTTTGATCTGCTTTTACACAGTGAGCTCACGCTGAAGCAATCCACTGCCACCACAAACCATAAGTGGGGTCAAAATCCATGCTTATCATATTTTTACATTGCCACTAGCACAGATTTGAGGCACTGCTCTCTTTTCAACAGTCTTAACTGTTTTCTTGACTGATGTTACCAAAGTACAGTATCACAGCAGTAACTGTAAAAACAACCATTAAGCACTGGTGTACATAAGAACAGCTGTAAAAGATGTTGGTGGCCATAGGAAAGACTGTAAAGGAGGTTGGTGACCATAGTGAAGAGCATTTTAAGGATGTTGGTGCCCCAAGGAAGGGATGTGAATGTGGTTGATGCTCACAGGAAAAACAGTAAAGAACATTGGTATTAATGGGAAGGGCCATAGAAGAGGTTGATGGCAACAAGAAGGGCCCTAAGGAGGTTGGTGTCCACAGCATGGACTGTATAGGAGGTTTGTGCCCACAGCAAGGACCTTAACTGAAGTAAATGTTTAGAGGAAGGGCTGTGAAGGAGATGGATGGCCACAAGGAGAGCTGTGAAGAAGGATGACGGTCGCAGGAAGGACAGTAAAGGAGGCTGGTGCCCCCAGAATAGGCAATAAAAGCGGTTGGTGCCCCAAGGGAGGGCCATATAAAATGCTGTGGCCCACAAAAAAAGCAGTTAATGAGGTTAGTGTTTTTAAAGTTAGCTTAGCTGTCACTTTTGGGTTCATAGATTCCTCCCCATTCAAATACAGGAGCTTGGTCTTTTAAGGCTGGAAATAACTGCCCACTGGTGTTGCCAAGTTGGCTTATGAGTGGACAGACTATGAGGATTTTAGTTCCAGCTTCTGTGGAAATGCCCTCATGTGAGTCAGCTGAGCCTATCAGCAGACAGGTCAAGTTGCAGCATAATCAATCTGGCCTCTTTCACATGTACTGGCATCCTCTGGTCTATTTTTTATCTTCAGTGGTCCGAGGTCAGTTGCAAGATAGTGGTGATGTCAGTTTATCCTAATTTTGGGTACAAACACAAAGAAATGCCAAACGATGCCTGTTGCGGTGTTTATGGTATTAAGCAGACGCTCTTCTCCAGATGAACGTGCATCAGTGCTTAAGGAGTCCACATCTGTTCTTCATACCTGTAAAGCTATACTTAAATCAACATCTGCTATTCAACCAAGTTACTGCTAGCTAAGTTACCTTAAAAAACCCTGTCAAAAAAGAGGTGGATTTTTTGTATTAGGCCTATATGTCCATTCAGAGGCACATTCAAAAATATAGATGGTAGAGCCAAATGACTTTAGTGTTTTACTTTAGACGGTGCTCTAAAACTCTGTCCAAGACCAGATCAACAGATTTTGCTTTTGTGATATTGGGACTAATAAACTGAATTTAGGGTTTAGATTCAATGATGTGGTTCAAGTCAGACTGAGTTCGGACAAAATGTTCTCAGACTGTATTTAGGATTGGGCCAACAGTTGAAGCTCTAGGCTGCGTGTCTTTAAGTGTGATTTTACAGCTGAATAGAGTAGCAGGCAAAAACTGACCGCATATAAGTCCTATTGACTCAGTGTATATAGCCGGTTATCTGCTTAGAGGTGGAACAGGCTCTGCTCTGTCCTCTATGTGTGTGTGTGTGTGTGTGTGTGTGAGTGTGTGGAGATCACATGCTCCTGCCTTTCACGTCCCCCTAGGTGGGCTGCATGAGTATGTGTGATAGTCCAGGTGTGCCCCCAGGTGTGACCACCCACAGTAGCCAACACTTGGTGTGATGTGGTCAGAGGATGACAGGATATCCTTACACACACACACACACACACACACACGCACAAGCACACACTGTGCTGTTGCTCATGTCTATTGCAACACTACTCAAACAAGGTTAAGGTCAAGCAGAATACTGCTTTTGTTTTGTTTTGGAGACCAAGTCCTATTTAACCTGGATTTGTTTTTCCAGAGGAGATGGTGTAATGTAATGTGTGGGATTGAACTGGCTCAGAATACAGTATCTGTGTAATAGCCTAACATTCCCACACACAACCCAGATATCCCTGAAAATCGTGGGCTGAAATACTGGATAGAAATCGCTCCAGAGTCATTATCGTCAGACCATAAAAACTACATGTTCTGCAGATTCATACTGGATTAAAATCCCTCCAGATTCATGACTGTTAGTCTGTAAAAACAGATTCATACTGGATTAAGAATGCTCCACAGCTATTTTAACGGGAATGCAAACACAATGTAGATTCATATGGGGTTAAAATGGCTCCATGGTTATTACTGTGGTACTGCAAAAATAATGCAGACTCATACTGGATTAAGATCCCTCTGCAGTTATTACCGTGGTACTGCAAAAATAATGCAGACTCATACTGGATTAAGATCTCTCTGCAGTTGTTACTGTAGTACTGCAAAATAATGCAGATTCATACTGGATTAAATTGATTTACATTATAGAACCTCTTCAAGTAAAACTAACCCAGCATCAATACGGCTTAAGCCTCTAAAGTGCGTGAGCCACAGTTTGCTGAGGCTTCAGCAGTTTGTGCTGTTGTGGCAGTGAAAATGACATGAAATCGAAGAGATTAGAATGTCAGAGTATTTAAGATTTTTATTCTGAAACAGAATTAAATAGTGCATGGATGATGTATTTGACTCAATCTTGAATATGATTTGACTGAGTATTTTGTAGTCTAAGGAGTGTACTCCTTTTTCTGGCAAGTTCAGGTCTGCTTGTCTTTGACCAGCATATAGGCTGACAGCTAGCTTCTCACTGGGCTGAATGGGATTTTTGCCAGCCTTCTCTAAAGTCTGTCCAACCTTCCAAAAGAATGTTTGTGAACCATAGGATGGTTCCAGTGGGATGCAAGACTTGCCTTTGACGTTCACATGTTTTGTTTCAGTGTAGCATCGTAATTGCAGGATTATAGTTGACAATATAATATTATAATTTATCATTAGGACTATTGTCATAGATCTGTGTTGATTATTGAGGACTTTGGGACTGATGGGACCAATAAAGTAGCTTCAGTTTATTCAACTTATTACTGTCAGAACAAGGCCAATGCAGTCCTGTTTAAAGCGGCCTGGGGGATGTGAACTCAGATCTGACTATGATCGTGCTTAACTCAGGGTAGCGCTTTCTGTCGCAGCAAACGTGGGGATTACCTTTGCTCCAGCAACTCAAAGCCATGGCCTGTGCTCACTCAGCTAGGAAAGGTATTTGCTTGTCTGAGGCACAAGTCCATCTCTCTTTTTTTCTTTGTGTTCAAGGATGGCCAGCTTTTACACAGCGCTGCCCTCTATGTGGGTGGGCTTTGAGCTGGACCAAGGGGAATTGTGGGTAGACCGAGAAGGCTTTGGGGTCCTGGCTTGACCCCCGCTCCAAATGGTGGCAGCGATTTTATCACTTAAGTGAGGCATAAGATTCAGTGAGGTCCATACACACATGGTGTGGATACATCTATCACACAGGGCCGTGCCACAAATTTGCAGTAGTATACTGTAAACAAATTTAGCACACGTAAGTGTGTTTACACACACATTTTTTGTTCTTTGTAATTACATATGCAGTATAGCGCAAATAGAAAGCAACTCTCAGAAGCTGACCTTAGCTTCAGGACACAAGGCTGGATTTCTTTTAGGCAGCTGAAAATCTCTTGTTTTCTATTTCCACATGATGCTAAAACCCTTTGTGGTTTGCATAAAATGTCAATTGGGCTCAGGGCAAAAAAGTGGTACTTTGTGTATTTGGGATTTGAGATAGTAACTAAAAATGTGCGCAGGAATTTTAGACTATCTCCGTTTATTATTGAACCGTGTGGACCGTGTATGGTAGCCATGATAACAAGGCCGTTTACGCTCCTTGTTGATCTTTCAGTCAAGGTTGGCAATCAGATTTGCACCGTTTACACCTTGCTGATTTCTACCAAATGTGAGTAAGGATAAAACTATGCTGTTTAGCCACTGGCTGCTGCCTATCCCAAATGTTTACAAGTTTGGATTGCTGCCAGCTTGTGCTCTGGCTCCTGAGGGACCTGACACGCGAGGCATTAAAAAGGCCTACTTGGCAGACAGACATAAAATACTTACACATGGTTCACGTACCTCACTTTTCCCTCCAGAGTCAACACAAGCTCAATTTTCAAGGCCATTTCAAGCAACAAGTGCATTCAGATTCTCATGGGGTTACATTTCAGCTTGACTGACACTGACTTCTTACAGTTTCACAGCTATTAGTGATGGAATATGAGGATATTCACCGGAGTAAGTGTGATGTTTTGGTGAGCTTGCCAGTTCTCAAGAGTCAGCCTTGACGCAAATGACTGGCCAAGTTCGCCCAGAATTACTGAAATTCTATCCATGAAATTTGGTGCTTTAAAAAAAATCATGTAATGCCATCAAAGTAAAATGATTAGCATTTGGGTCCTTCTTTGTCATTGCTATAACCAAAAATATGGATAATCAATTTTGCATTATGATTGTATCGTTCTTTGACTGGTTGTTGCCAACAATGCCATTCTCAACTGCTTGGATGTTTTGGACAGACACCATAAATTTCCCTGCATATTTCATTTACACTTTTCTGTAGTCTAGATCCTTTAAAACCATTTTTAGGTAATTTTAAATCTGGTTCAGTTTGACCAGTCAGATAACCACAAGCCAGCATTGCTCAATCACATACTGAAGCTTAAACATGGAATTCTTTTGTACTATTTAAGTACACACATGAAGCTAATGTTACCTACTGACCAGTCCTTTCTTACTCCATCAGTGTCATGTCGTGGTCATGTTCTGGTAACTAAAAATTGCAAGACTGTTCTGAAGTTCAACCATTATGTGGTTACTGTAGTTTCTCTATAGTGTGACCAGGCTAATTCAATTAGAATGAAGCCAGTCATGGAGGTGACTGTTCCTCAGGCTGCAGCGTGAATCATGGGAAGTTGTACAGAGTATGGTTAGATGGCCTGTCAGCCTTGTTTGCTTTTTGCTTTTCTATTCAGAAGAAGCCCCTGTGGATGGCCACTCAAATCGATCCTCATTGAGGTCAATGTTCTCCAGTGTCAATTTTCCCAGCCCAAGAAATGGCCAGGGAGGTTTTGCCTGTCAAAGCTGCTTCTGACTGAGCTACGTTGTAACAAGTTAACATCAGATCCAGACAATTGGCTGCAGTTTGACATTTAGACCCAATTCACATGCAAGGGTGCAAGTTCCTCCCCCAATATTGGCCAGGAATGCAGTGTCCCCCTCTTTTTTTCCCCTTAACACACTGAGCTGTTATGCAGTTTTGCTGGTGAAAACTTTTGTGATATTGTTTGCTCCCCCTTTAAACAAAGTAGAAAGAATGAGGCCTCATGATTCAGAATAATGAACCAATTTGCCAATGTGTGTATGCTGAGTTTATGTAAAGGCTTTCATTTGGAAAAGGCCAGGCAGGCACTGTCCCAGTGGGATGCAAGAGTTCCTAATGCTTCAGCAGTGTTATTTCTCTCAAATTTCTTGGAAAGAGTAATCTCACAACTCATAACAAACATCCCTTAAAGGTCCTGACAGTATTTACTTTGGGCCAGTGGCAGCGCTATGATTAGATCCAGTGGACCTAGGTCCACCCCTTTTTGATACTGGCACACCCAAAATGACTGCTTAAGTGTCACGTCCTGCTTGCTCGGGGAGTGAGGCGAGGCGCAAATGCAAGTTCCCTTTGATGGATTTTTATTACAAAAACACAGACTCTACCCATACAAAACAAAAAGGCACAAGGGCCTAAAACAAAAAGTATTCTAAACAGAAGCCACACAAGGAACGGGTAGCGTGAGTGTACTTGTGAGGGTTGACCAGCCCTGAATACAAAACTCTTGAACTTAAATACATAACAGACTCGGACATAAACCAATCATCCAGTGCCATCACTTAACTGAAACGCAGGGCAGCTGACAGAGTGACTCAAGACACCAGCACATACACCTTTCAAAATAAGAGTCCCATATATAAACAGTAGCAGCCTCTAGCGGCTGCTGGCTGAGATATGACATTAAGTTGACTTTTAATATTAAGAACCTAATGAATAAACCAAAACACTCTTATGAAACTACACTCAGTAAAATAGATATGCTTTACATTTTTGACACTGGCCAATCAACCTTTTAGCTTAACAAGAAACCATATACCAACATGTTGATGGTATGTGGACAAAGGCAAACTGGATATTCCATTGTTTTGAGAGGAACAGCAACAGAAGATTCTGATCTCATCGCCTTTTACGTCCACATTATGTAAATTAAAACGTTTTTCGTCAGATCAGGCCACCTTCTTCCACTACTCCATGCTACCATTCTGATGCTTTCAGTGGTGGACAGGAGTCAACTTGGGCACTCGGACCAGTCTGTGACTACATAGCATCTGTAGCAAGCTGTGACACTCTGTATTCTGACACCTTCCTACCATGGCCAGCATGAACGTTTTCAGCAAGTAGCTTATCTGTGGGACAGGACCATATGGGCTAGCCTTCATTCCCTATGCAAATTAGTGAGCCATAGTCGCCCATGACCCTGTCACCAGTTTAGTGGTTGGCCGTCCTTGGACCACTTTTGTTAGAAATAAACCACTATTTACCCGCACTGCTTTATTAAAATAATTACATTATTATAATGTGTTATTTTGTACCTTGCTTTTCACAGTGTTCATTAGTGATTTCTCTTCTATTTTACTACTATTTTACTACTCTAAACAGTTCATCTTTTTCTGTCATTGAGAATATTCAATGGGTAGCCTAGTTCATTATTAATGAAAAGTTAATTTAATTAATAATAAAAGAACACTATTAGATAGCCTAATGAAAAGGAGCTAATGCTATTCAAAACTTGCTGCTACTTTTGGTTCTTGTTAGCCACATTAGCAGCATTTGTTAAACTTCCTTTTTAATCTGAAGCAAACATGCAGCTGTCTGGGCCACAGCCATGAACTGTTGTGTTTATTTTTCCATGAAGTAGAGCATAATGACATGCAAATAATTTATTGGCAAGTTTTGGCAAATGTGTTCGCCTGTCTTTAGGGCCTTCCTCTAACTGCTGTGAGAGTGCTGCTTCATTCACACATTATTAACATAAATCACCATGTTCCACTTCTGTTCCTCAATCTGGTCCAGGACATTGCACAAGAAGTAGGATATGTGAAGAATGGAACAGCTTGCCAATGCTACTGTAAATATTAGTCATGGTCCTAAGTTGAAGCCACACCAAAAGGTTTCTGAACCTACAATCTACACCTGTAGATTGCACACTAGGAGGGTTCTTAAGATGATTTACAGTCATGTCTGTCATCGTTTGGTGAGGGTGTAGCACTGATTAGCCTTCCTGTACAATGTAAGGCCTAGTAACTGGCTATTAGGTCATAAAGCTAAAAGGTCATGATGTAGGAGTGTTTGTGTCAAGCATTTGTGTTTCTCACAGCTCAGAATAAGAGAGGCATGGTGGCGGCTATGTTCTATTCCTAGCTGTGGTATCCAAGGGCCCTTTCTGTGTACAGTTCCCCATATGTCTTCATGGAATTCTGCTGGGTGCTTCAGAATCCTCCCACAGTCCAAAGACATGCACGTCACGTAAAATGGAGATGCTAATTTCACCCTAGGTGTGAGTGTGTGTGCGTGAATGGTTTGTCTATGTGTCTGCCCTGTTAAGGACTTACATCCAGGGTGGTTTTCTGTCTTTCACTGCACTGCAATATTTTCCAGCTCCTCTGCGACCCTGATAAAGCATAAGCGGCTCATGTAATAAAAGAAGGAACAACCCAATATATCGATCAAAGTCAACTCCTATTAGTCTTTACTTCAGTGGCAGATAAGAAACGTAATAGTACCTCTGATAGTATCATATTGATAACACATATCAAAGTGTACATTTTTCTGGAGCGTTGAGCTTTCATACCAAAACTTGCCAGTCACAGAGTGTGACTTTCTACACTTTTGACCTTCTGAAGATCAACATGTGACTCCAATGCAATTTGATCCTTCATGCTGATTTGTCGATCATTCTCAGGTTTGTCAGCTCTGAAGTGTGTTATTTTCTGTCCGCTGAAGAGCACAGGGCCTCTTCCATCGCCTGTGACTGTCACACACCAGGGCGTTTTAGGCCGATGGCAACTGATGACAGGCAGCTGAGAGAACAGGGATTCAAAAGCAAAATAAAGAAGAAAGAATAATGATAATGATTCATTTTATTTAACATGTAATGATATACACTTGAGTGACAAATGAAAGGAAAGCCTGAATAAAGCCTGAATAATGGTGTGCTACATGATTAGACCGTTAAGATCCTGCAATGCTCTGTGGTGGGTATAAAAAGTTGAGCAAGCCCAGTTGCTCTTGATTTTCAAGATGGCAAGAGGAAGAGATCTAAGAGCTCATTATTGGGACATGAGTGGGAGTACAATTGTTCAGAGGGACATCTGTATTTAGATCAATGTAAGAGACATCAGTTAACATCAGTGGCCGACAGAGATGTGGAAAAAATAATATGTTGATATGTGACTGCATGTGTGGAGTAAACCAGAATAGTACAGGAGTGAATGCCTAGCCATTACAGTGATGTGGTGACTCTTTTATGCTGTAGGGGGGCATTTTCTGGCATGGTTTGAGTCTCCTTTTAAAAGACACAGTCGTTGCAAATTAGTACAAGTGTACTCTGACTACTCGCCTTCATCTTGTGATGAAACATTTATGTTCTGTTGGGAGTGATCTTTTCCAGGACAACAGTGCCCGCTTCCATAGGTAGTGAGGGGTTCAAGGAATGGTTCAGTGGGGATGAAAGTGATGTAAATCAAATGCTATGGCCTTTGCAGTCACAGATGAACATATAATTGACATTTTGGACAGTGCTTAGCACACTGAGGGAAAATCTTTTTTTAATAACTGTGTTCCAGTCCTCCTGGAATAGATGAAGAATCCATGCCAAAACTCATTAAACTGTGTTTTTCCACCATATATGCATCTCATTATTACTAATGCGAATCCACAGTCTGAACTCTGGTCAAAGACTTATTTTTTAAAACCCAAAGCTCACACAGTGCACTAAATCAGCCTCTAAACCACACCAAGCATATTTTCTGTACTTTCCATCAGACAATATGAAACCTCCCCCCCCATTTGTTCCCAAGTCAGCATCCTTGGTGCCCCAATAATTAAACAAATTTCTTCTCAACCACAAAACCCAATTAGTTTTCTTATAGTTCCACTCACTTTCAGTGAAGGGTGAAAGGTGTGAATATGAGTGGACATGCCATAAATGCTCTGAGCTGTTTTTTGATTGGATGTTTGCAAAACTAAACAATTTAAGACACTATTAACTGCATAAACTGTATAGTAACCGGTAGAACATCTGATGGAAGCCTGTTATGTACACAAGTTGCTGCAGAAGTACTGTGTGCTGAGTACTGTGATGATAATGTCACTGTAATATATGCTCATATTGCCCACCCCTAGGTGCACATACACAGTAGAGTAATAGTGTGTGTAACTAGGGAAGAGAGAGTGATATAGACCAGATAAAATGGTGAGGACTGAGCGTGAAGTCCTGTTTGGTTCTCAGAGCTTTGTTTTGGATTGTGGAACTGAACTGGAGTGACTGTAGTTTAGCATGTTTGAATGAAGAATTGGACTTATGTGGAGTATGTAGAGTGTATCCTGTACTGGAGGAGTTCAGTGTGTCTGTGGTGGATTACTTTGCGGTGAAATGTTTGTACATGTTGTAGGAATAAATGTCCTTGTTCTTTTGATCAAAAACTGTGTGATATGTCTAGGGTTTACATGCTGTTGCAGATTCCAGGCGGCCTAAAACGGCTGTTTTGTGGTTATTAGATCTTGTCAGTGTTTGCCCGTTTGTGACTAAGCGACTCATGTAGGCTGTATTTGACTGAGAGGCTACAATAGTAGCTTGTATTACAACATATGATGTGTTAGCATTTTATGTTAATACAGTGTTCGTCCCTGTACTGGAAACACTTTGAACTGCATTGATGAACATACTTCAAATTATGGTTAATTCATTAATTCATTCATTCATTTTCTGTAACCGCTTAATCCTTACTTGGGTCGCGGGTACCCAGAGCCTATCCCAGGACCAACAAATGCAAGGCAGGGACTCACTTTTAGCAAATGAAGATCTTTTGTATTGGTTATTGCTGCACTGCTGTCACACGTCATTTACCTAAAGACTTTCACATTCACTTTGTGCCACCAGTAATCACTACATGCTTGCTGTTCAGCCTACATGTCTGGAGTGTCAAAGGCATGTCATGTCTTTCTTTCTTTTTCTTTTTTATAATTTAAACAACTTTTTTTCACCTACTTCACTCAGGACCACCTCCTTCTCACTAGTTCGTCCCTTTGAATATCTCCATCATAGCAGTTTCTCGGAAAACCCTGTATAGTCTTTCACCTGTCATTGCAGTCAAAGGCCATAAATATTTCTGCTTGCAAAGAATAAGGCTGTTAAAGTCAAGGCCCTCCTTTCCCCTTTGCAAGAAAGTGTAACAATTATTCCTTTTCAGACTGCTTTTAGGAGCAAAAAGAGTGTTTGTGGTTTTTGGTTTTCCCATCCCTATCTGTAAATTGTGGCCATAGTGACAGTAATGGTGAACCTTTCTCACAGTGAATAGGGAGGAGGTCAGAGGTCAGGGCTGTTACCTGTGGCATCTTTACACAAAAAGGAAATTTCTCTTTTCATCTACACGTCCTTTGTTGTAATTCTTGTGAAACTGCCTTGACGCTGTGGAGAAGCTGTTGATCCAGGATGAAGAATGGTTTGCTATTAACTGAACACTGAGCAAACACACTGTCCGTAGACAAGTTTTTCAAGTCAGCTTTATCATTTCACTCATGCGTTAGTAATAGAAGGTTGTAGGTGGGTTAGAGTTCATAATCTTGCAAGGATGATCGATCTTAGCCAATGTTATATTCACACCTCCACCTGTTCTGCTGCTTTTATACAACTTTTTAATGCAGTGAAGAGACAATCATAAAGTCTTAACATTCAAGCGTGTTTTTATTTTTGACAGTTTCTGCTGCCATGAAAAGTAGTTCCAGCAGTGAGGGCATTGCACTGTTTAGTTAATTGACAATTTAAACTTTTCTGAAAGTCTGGAACTTAATTTGGTGCATTTTGGTGCGTAGTCTTATGCTGACTATTGGGTGATTCCAAACCAGTAGGTAGTGCTGTCACCACACAATGAGTTATATTATGCATAATAAAAATATCTTATCATGTGCAACATCACATGCACTTTTCTTATTGGGTGCTAAATCATTATCATTGTTGCAAAATCTTATTATTACGTGCAATAGTCTCACCATGTGCAATATCACTACTTATGTCAATATTACATGCAATAACATACTTGATATAGGAACAGCTCCTAGCCACCATTTGTGTTACGTAAATCACTTGTGTTACTAGTAAATTACTTATCTGTAAGTTACTTATTTACAGCATTTGTTTGTACAGCAAAGTGCATTTCATACAGAGTTTCTTGTTTGATTTTATTTAGTGTTCTTGTCTTTGCGTTTTTCCACCTTTTTTCCTCCTGGATCAAGAACGTTTTCTGATTCTTTCTGTGTGTAATTTACTTGTTCTTCCCATGTCTTCATTGGTTTTTGTTACGCAGGTACTTCAGTTTCCTCCCACAGTCCAAAGACATGCATGTCAGGTGAACTGGAGATGCTAAATTGCCTCTTGGTATGAGTTTCTCTGTCTGTGTGTTTGTCCTGTGATGGACTGTTGTCCTGTCCAGGGTGCTTTTTACCCTAAGACCACTAGCATGAGCTCTAGCACCCTCCGAGACCCTGGTTAAGGATAAGCAACATAATGGATTGATGATTTCTGTGAATTGTGTTGTGGCCATCATGTGTTGCTTTGCTATCTTTGCCCTCATTTCATTGGTTAAAACACTTCCATTTTGAATTTGAAACGTAAAAAGGGGAGGATGTTGTGCTTTCCCATCCACTTGAGTTTTAAAGAAGTTTGGCTATTTACCTGCTTCATCAATAAACACCTTTATGTCTGCCATGGCTGCGTGCTGTAGCTTAGGGTGCTAAATGTGTAACATTTTTATTTTTGCTGTTTTTGTACCATTCCTCTTATTTTATCTTTTCTTATATCGTCTTCATAAGGAAGAAGTTGTGCCTGTCAGAAGTTGGGAAGTGTTTAATTGTTGGTTGGGTTTATTTTAAGCATATGTTCCCATTGATATGTAGTTAGTGGCAGGCCCAAAATTGATTTCTGCCTACGCTGCTGGTTCTGGGTGGCCCTCAGCTTAATCCTCATTCAAACTTGTCTTATTTGAATGTCTTGATCACCAGTGTATTTTGCATTCCTTTTTTACATCTATTCACGTGTGCTGTGCAGCATCTCAAAAGCTGACTGCAAATAACTGAAGACGGTAATTAACTTTTTTTGTGTCCCCTGCCCTTTTTGACTGCTGCCGAACTCCAGTTGAGAGCACTAAAGACACATTTTTCACATTTCACAACTTCATTACAATAAAATATGCAAATACAAACTGCTGGTTCTAATAGCTTTCAGTCTTGTTTTTAAATGATATTACATCTACCTATAGCCTGGGTATGTAAACCAAAATCTTGCTCTCATTATCAGAATGCAGTCCATTTGTCAGATCAGTCTAGCCAATTAGGGTGAAAACTGTCAAATGTAGTTGGATTTGGGCAAATATAACAGCCATTCTCACCATCCATAACTAACCTAGGAATTATCGGGCTTGATGTGAAGGCCAGGCCCAAAAATTGTGGATCTTAGTGACTTTAACAAGAACCAGATTGTGATGGTCAAATGAAAGGGACAGAGTATCTCCACAAACAGTACATCGTGTGCTGTATTCTTAGAATGCAGTGGTCAGTACCTAACAAAAGTGGTTCAATGAAGCACAACCAATGAACCAGTAATAAGACCATGTGCGCTCATAATTCATTGATTAGTGTAGGGAGCAAAGGCTAGCCCATCTGATTGGATCCCACAGAAGAACTACTGTAGCACAAATTGCTGAAAAAGATCATGCTGGCTGTGATACACACAGTGCATCACAGCTTGCTGTATATGGGGCTGCGGAGACCGGGCAGAGTGCCCATACTGACCTCAAGACTCAACTCAAGATTCAAGATTCTTTATTTGTCACATGCATAGTCATACAAGTACAACACATGGTGAAATGTATCCTGAACCCTGAACCATGAAGGGTTGGATTTAAAAGTGTCCAAAATTACTTGTGCAAAGTTTTTACCGATGTTGAGAAGCGTTCTACTATCAAACTATTAAACCAGCTGAATTTGGAACATGAAGCAAAACAATAGATAAGTAAACAACTAAAAAAGAGCACTGTCTGTGCAGAGTGGTCAGGAAGGCGTCTGAACATGGCTGCGCCATCCCGGAAATGACAGCTGCTGCTAATGACCTGTGTCCATTTCTGACACAGTGTCTACAATGGACATGTAAACATCAACACTGGACCATGGAGCGTTAGAAAAAGGTGACCTCGACTCATGAATCACATTTTCTTTTACATCATGTGAATGGCTGGGTCTGTGAGCTCCAGGATGCGCTATGGGAAGAAGGCAAGCCAGCAGAGACAGTGTGATGCTCTGGACAATGTTCTGCTGGGAAGTGTTGGGTTTTGGCATTCATGTGGATGTCAATTTGACATGCAACATCTACCTAAACACCCCTTCATGGTGTTCCCTACTTGCAGTGGCCTCTTTCAGTAGGATAATGCATTCTATCACACTGAAAAAAAATGTTCAGGAATGGTTCAAAGACTTCAAGGTGTTGACTTAATTTCAGTCTGATCCAGCATCTGTGGGAAGAAGTGGGCAAAATACTCTAATCAATTGCTCTTAGGACTTTAAAACACCTGATAATGTCTTGGTGTGAGATACCCTCAGAGGTTATGTGAAGTCCATACCTCGGATGGGTCAAAGCTGGTTTGGTGGTGCAATGGGGACCTACACTGAATTAGGCAGGTGGTTTTAATGTTATGGCTGAATGGTCTTATGTCTTATTTGTGGTATACTGGTGTGTAAACTAGATTAGAAGGAATTTTAGCCAGTTTATTGCCCCTTGTGAGATTTTGCTACTACGTGTCTCAGATGGGAACAACAATGAGTTGTTGCTTCACCACACACCACTATAAAAAGGAAAAGCAAAAAATGAATGAATGTCCTGTGTATTTCTTAGCAGAGTGTTCGAGGAGTTTGAGTACGGTCTCGTTTAGATGCTCATCGAAAGTGAAGTGTGTGTGTGTGTGTGTTTGTGTGTGTGTCTACACTTTGCTCATACAATATGGGTGGGCAAGGTGTGAATGTGATTAAACTTTGTCACTTCAACCAAAACAAGCTGCACACACATACACACACGCGCACACACACTAGCCTGATGTGCTTGCATGGCAGAGAAAAGGGGAAACAAATGCAGCTCCGCCTGCTGTGTTTTATGATTTTAATATTTTACTCTTTATTTTACACACACTAAGATACTTGTATGCTCTAAACACATTCCTTGCTTAGTTTATTATGAAAGCAATGATGGAAAGAAAAAGAATGACAGTGTACATAAAGAGCTTTTCAAAACATCTTTGACCAAAACAGTATAATTAATGTGGCAAGACAAGAAAATGCGAGTCTGTTGAGCAAAAATAGAGAATAAATAAGTGGAATGTTTTGTTTTCAGAAAATTCAGTTTAATGTAAATTGTGATGTCTAAACAGCCTCAGCAACTATGGCAACCAGGTTTTTTTCTCCCGTGATTCTCTCTCTGGACTCTATTATGTGTGTGTGTGTGTGTGTGTGTGTGTGTGTGTGAGTGTTGCTGATATGATAAAGGCCGACTGCTGGACAGTGAGGGCTTAGCTGAGTTTATCCCTCCGTTTGCCACTCTTTTTAAAGATGGACACACATTAATCTATGGCTGTTTCACAAACCAGGATTTTTCAGGTGACCGGACAGCTTATAAGCAAGGTCAAGCCCGTCTAATAGAAGAAGAAGAAGAAGAAGAAGAGCTAGAGGCTGTTTCTGTTTCGTCAGCCCTCATTTTTGGTTTGTTTCAGTCATTGCTGAGTGAAAAAACATACCTGATCATCCAAACATGCTTGACTGCTTCTGAGTCCAATTTCTTTATAGGCAAACTGGACAATGACCAATTTTTATTAGCTTTTTTACCCTGCACACTGGGCTAAAGGAACACAGTGTACTGGCTAAAAGAAAGTACTAAAAATGTGCTAAAAGTTTAACATTTAACATTTAGATTTCGATTTAACATTTCGATTTAACATTTCGATTTAGATTTAACATTTCGATTTAACATTTAACATCTAGATTTAACATTTCAATTTAACATTTCGATTTAGATTTAACATTTCGATTTCAATTTAACATTTAACTTTAACATTTAACAATTACGCAGCAAGAAACTGTACCAAAACATAACACTGTTTTTAAAAACACATTTAGCTCTAAATGTGTGAAAATTGTGTGAACGTTGCGCTAAATGATGAAAAAATGACACCTCTAAATTGTCTAAGCTGTTTTTACAAACGGCGCCCCATAAAATTACCTAAAATAAAATGTAGTAATACACTGCCAGAGTGTGTGTTAAAAGTGAATGATATTCTGATTATAATTTTTTTTGGTTTATCACTATAATTATGAGGTTAATGGGTAATGGGATATTGTTAGTAAAACCAGTTAACTTTGGTGGCATGTCCATGATGAACTGATATAACAGTCTTGCAGATCGATAAGAAAAAACTGGATCTTTGGGAAACAATTTAACAAAAAATGAAGAAAAAGTAGAATGCAGTTTATGCAGTGCTAACTTTAAGGGGTGAAACTTTGCTAGTTTAGCCTTGTAAAAGTTCTTCAACCTGAAAAACCATCAAAGTAAAGGCCTTATTTGATTGATGCAGGCTGTGCGTGTGTGTATGCAAGTCATTTTCTCCTTCAGCTGTAGATCCCTTCAGTATATTTGGTTCCCTCTGGCCCAAGGCTTCGACTTGCCCTCGGTGATGATATGCTTTCACTCCACATTTTGCTGACTGTTGATTAAAAGGTTTCTCTGGGCAGATGTATTCTGACTTCACTATGTTTAAGTCCACATGGAACTCTGGATTATATATTCTCTCTCTCTTTCTCTCTCCTCCCTTCTTTTCTTGAGGGGGTTACAGTTGTCTGTCTCTGGGCCAGACGTTTTGCACCCTGCCATTCCTCGGTCAGTCTGGCAGGCTGCTCTGCGCACAATGATGTCTTCTAGCCTGTTGAATTAAGTGTGTGGGCACGTGGCTGTGGCATTAATGCATGGGTTTAGGCAGTGGTGGTATTTACGAGAATAGGACTGGTTCATTTGTCTGCTGTTTGGTCAGCTGGAGTGACATCCACTCCAGCACTGGGCTCCGATTTCTGCTGTAGGAAAGCCTGGCTTGGGAAAATGCCACTAGCATTTGTAGCCTTTGTAATCAGTCAGCTGCAGGCCTGAGCTTTCTCTTTCCTTTGCGTAATCTTCGGCCTCTTGTCTGTCCCATGATGTCCTTTACCTATTTGACCTTAAAATATAGTGTGTTGGGCACTGTGAGGTAATCTGTATTTGTTTTACTCTCTGAGGTCCTTCATAATTGCAGAGTATTAGTTCAATGAAACATTAAATGGACCACAAACGTTCATGAGACATTGGTCTCTGAATATTCTTTAGTTTTGCAGTGGAGCTATCAGGCTAATGTAGCTAACAAGTAGCAAGGCTGTATTGTGCTAGCTCTGGTAGTTCAGGAATATACAAAAGGGGAATTTTTTAGGCCACATAGAAGTCCGTTTAAAATGTTTTATCGTTCAAACATGAATTCACTGTTACAAAAAAAAAAAAATTAAATTAAATCAAACTTGTCAGAAATTTGAAGCTACTTAGTTTATTGGAAAAAGAGTTTAAAAAGAGATTGTTTAAATTGAATTACTGGCTATGTATTGCATATTGTTGGCTTGGCCATTAAAAAAGGAAATCTTTTACCCACTGTGGTTTAAATGAATTTGTTGTGAACATTGGGAAACCACGTCAGCTGTGCTAACACTTGACCTAACAGTAGCTGGAACTATAAAGGAGGTCATTTCTCCTTGTGGATTGCCAGCATGCTGGTTGTCAAGGTTACATTTACACCTGATATTTTTAAGCCAGAATGTATTTTAATTGCAAGTATAACCAGAACTATCATGCTGCACAGCCCTAAGTGAAGCCCTGAGCGCTTTAGGCCCTCAAGTTAGCACCGAAAGGACAAAAGCATGCTGCATAGTTAGCCTCTATGGACCACATTACGAAATAAACTCAGCAAAGATCATTACATTTATAGTTTGACTAGATCTGCAACGATCCAAGAAGCTTGTTTATAATATGTCTGTTGACATTTGACCTAGAAAAGTGATAGTAGGAATGTCAGCCTCGCATTTTATTACATGAACTTTTACTATTGTATATTTTTCATCAGTTAAAACAAATCAGTCAGAAAAGGGAAATACACTGAATACAGTTTCATTGCCCACCACAGGTGCTCTCTTCTTAGTTGCACTAAAATCACCATTTTATAAAGTGAAAAGGCCACACTGCTATTTCCATAAAATGCATTGAAATTCACCTAAAATGTTTTGAAATGCCTAGATCAGAGTTTCTCAGCCCCACGCAATATCTTCCCTGCTCCCAACCCACCTTGCTCAACTAATTAGTTTATTAAGAAGCATTTACTGGGTTGAAGGTATGTTGGAATAGAGAAAAATATTAAAATTAGCAGGAAAAGGGTACTCCCAGACCAGGACTTGGAAACACTGATTCATTGATTCATTCCAGTCACAGTAACCAAGATGGGACCTTTGCAGTTCCCATCCTCTAATAATCAAGTCCTTTAGGAGATAGATCTCTCGTGCTTGTACAACAAATGCTTGTGAGGGAAGTAGTTGCACAGACTTGAGTACCACCTGTCTGGATTTTAACACTTTCTAGACTTGGTCTGATGGATTCTATAAGTATTTTACTGGAAACTTGTGGCCGCGTATGGTAACTATAATCCAATTGGCATTAGTAAGCAAAACCGTTAGGCTTTTATCTTAATGGTTCTAAAGGTCCATGTGGGTTCATTGAAGTGAAAACAGTTGGCAGTAGGTTTTTCAAGGTTAAAACAACCTGTTTTTCTTGACATCATAATAAATGACATGAGCCCATAGAGTGCTAAAAATGGTAAAAGCAGCAGTTTTGAAGTTTTATAAATTTGTGTGTACAGCATAATCTAGTGCTAGTTAGCTGCATTAGCTTCAAACTGAACATAGAAACTGGCCTTGCATTGTCTGCTAACTGCCACCAGTGCCTTCTTGCTATCATATCTGTCTGTGAAGTAACAGTTTGTCCTCAGCTATGGGGATTCATCTGGGGACTAATATTCCTGCTGGGAAAGGCATCAAGAGAGAGGCCTAAAGTGAATGATTCTCCCACACAGCTCCCACTGTCTGAATCACTCTTTATTCTAGTGTGGGCACAAAACACTTCTACATTTATTGTTTATCCTACTAGGAGCCGATCAAACCGCTTTCTTCTCTTCCACAGAGGGCCTGGGATGTTCTTTCTTCGTTTCAGAGCAGCTGAGAAAGGCCAAGAAAAGGCCTTCCTGTAGCATCAAGTCAAAGGGCCCTCTCAGCAGGGGAGTGCTTTCACATGGAGAAAAAGGATCTTAACTAAAGCGTTAAGGGAATATGCTAATAAGACAAAAAACATGAAAACACTGCAATCAGGTCTAAATAGAGCCCTCTTTTTTGGAACATTCTCAGCAAAAAAGCTAACCTGGCTAAAGCTCAAGTAACTGAACCACATTTGAGCTATCGGTGTACTGTTTTATTAAATGACCATCTCAAGTCAGTGATACACGCACAGTGCCAACTTCATTAGAAACCCTCCCTACTTCTACCCTCAGCTCCACCTATGTTCACTCTACAGATGTACAGTTACAGACTGTAGCCCGTCTGTTGCTTCATGGTCCCCTCATTCATCATTGGTCAGGTTCGAACCGCAGGATCACTACTGACCAGTTATCATTTGGGTGATGGACCATTATGGTGGGCAGTGGACAATGCTAATTTGGCCAGGAGTCATGTCCATCAGCTTTTAACTGGTTATAGGGTCTGGTTTGGTTGTAAAAACAGGTTTGGTTACATGACCACAAGTGGCCCAACATTAAAGCACACACAACAACAAAATGCAGTCCTCCTGACTTAGCACAGACCAAAAAGGAGCTGACCACAAACCAATGCTAACAATTCACACAGTGCTTTTAAACTAAAGCTTGACTACATTGCTTTGATACATGAGCTTTTGTTTTGATCCTTTACATAACTTGGTGCAATAATAAGAACATTGTTGCTGTCAAATAACATTTTTATTTATCTGTCCACATTTTATTTGTCTGTCATGAACATTTGTCACAGTGTAAATGGCAGCTAATTAGAAATTAAGCACCAATAAAGAATAGAAATTGAGATTCAAGGTTTTGTCCAGAAAGTGATAGGATAATACGCAGGGCAGGAAAGTCTGGCAAGGTAAAAAAAACAAAAAATACATATGTCACCTCAAATGGAATTCTTACATTCCATTAGCAGAATTTAAGATGTATTTGCACTTCCCTTCACCTCAAGTGGGTTGTAAACTATGTTTTAATGGTGCCGAGGGTCTAAAAGCAAGCATTTGGTCATAATTGAAGGTTTCAACCTAAATATCAGCCTAAAATATGCAAATATTATTACAAAAAACCAGCTACGTGTTTGGCACAAAAAACTGTAATTCTGTTTTTTTTTTTAACTTATGAACATTAAATGTAAGTATGGACTCTTAATAAAGAGCTTTTTAAAGAGAGAAAGCTCAGTCAGCCAAGATGTGTTTGCTGACAGATGCTTCTCTATTTTTCCACATCAAAACTCGCTAGCAAGTTATAACTTCTGATGTATTACCCAATTTAGTTTTCTCCTGTTCTACCCACTAGCTAGAACTCCCCTAATCACATGAAACCACCAACAGTGGGAGGGTAAGGGATTAGATTGTGCCTCCTCCGAGTCACCTGAAGAAAGCCACAACATCTTTGCGAGTTGCCACTAATACAACGTCACTGGACATATTAACACGGTTGAAACACTAACTTCTAACTGTCTTGGACTCCCAGGCATGAATGTCTGTGGCACCACTAGGGATCAAACATCATAAGATTTGGCCAGCGCTTATATAGTTAGTTATTAAACATAACTTATTAGCATATAGCTCACCAATTAGCACCACATAGTGCAAACTGCATGCCATTTCTTTATTTATGTATTTATTTTTACCCAGTCTTCCACACCATCAGTAGTAGTGGCCAATTCCAAATCTTTATCCAGGTCTCCCTCTTTTACATTATACTATATATACTTTGAAGGCTAGCACATACTTCCAAGTCATGAGAAGCTCCAGCACATCTTTCTCAACATCACTAAGTAGTTCAACATGCTAAGAGGAAAACGCTAACTGACAATTCTGTTGCATTAACTAACCCTACAATTAGCTAGCACCATTTTGAGTGATGAGGGAGAATGAAGGTCATCCACCCAGAGAAATGGAGAACAATTATGGCCATTGATGGCAGGGTTCAAGCTCGCAATCTTCTCATGGGAACTTAATGGTTCCTGTGATCTATTGTTGTAGATAACAGTATGTCATACCGTGTCAGAAACCACAGAAGCAATTCAGAGATTACTTAAAAAAGCCTTTGGGGCGAGAGTGTGAGTCAGGTGGTAGAGTGCCATTTCATGGTGTTTAAACTTCCATTACTTTTGGACAATACACTTGCTGACTACTGGGGTGTGGGCACAATTTGACTGATAAAGACATATATATTTAACACAGCACAGTTGTATATATCCCTACATGTATCATCAAAACCATGTTGACCTGCTCGAAAGTGGCATTTTAAAGCTTTTAAATGGAGCTTAAGGCAAAGCTGCTATTTGTAGAGCTGTTCCTTTCTGTCTCCCTCCTCTGTCATCTGGTGGAGTAGACTGTGCACTCTGCTGCCCAAGGCCTGTATTTAAGAAGCTCTAAAAGTCACCAATGTCTTGCCAGGCTCGAATTACAACCTTCCTGATGATTAAAAGTGGACATTCTGTTTTGTGAGAGAGCCAGTGGATGCTGGAATTGTGTTTACATTCAGATCTGTGACTTCAGCAGTGATGATCAGAGATGCCTGGGCTACCAAAGTCTCAGAGTGTGCGCTGATGAAAATGAACAACTCTGTGAATTGAGGACATGGATTTGTGTCAAGACCAGAGCAAATCAGAACATAGGAGGACATTCAGTGCCCAACACCAATTAGTTTCTGGAGCTGCCCTGAGCAGCTGCCAGCAATTCTAGCTTCTGCATCATTTGTCTGCATTTGTTTTAGTACATTGAAGCTGAACTTTCTCATAATGTGAAGGTTCTACAAATGCTTATTCTTAGAATCACACATCCTAACCAAGAACCATTGTGTGTATGCATGCTTTCATGAGTGACTGTCATGTGTATGTCTACAGTATATCGAACTCCTTACACAATATGGACAAAAGTATTGGGATAAACCTGTTTTTGGGCTAGGGTTTGGGCTAGGCCTCTTACTTCCAGGGAAGGGCAATCTTTAAGCATACCAAGACATTTTGGACAACACTATGCTTCCAACTTTGCAGACACTGTTGGTGGAAGGCCCTTTTCTAATGCAGCAAGACTGATGAGGTTGGATAACTTTGGTGTGGAAGAACTTGACTGGCCTGCACAGAGCCTTGCCTCAACCACATCCAACACCTTTGGGATGAACTGGAATGGAGACTCCAAAGTCCACACCTGCAGTTTGGAAACATTTGTGTGACGTGTTTCTGAATTTGTCAAAAGTTCTTATGACATTTACATAGTCCCTGATATTTCCAAAACAGCCTGTTAGAATGTCCGTGACAAGATGCTACCTTCCAACAAGTCACTTAATCAAGTGTCTGCCCTACTAGAGCTTCCTCAGTCAACTGTAAGTGTTCCTATGAAGTCTAGATGTACTGCCACATGTTAGACACAAGCTCACAGAATAGAGGCTGTTATTGCTGAAAAAGGGTGACTGATTCTATATTGAAGCCCATGGTTTTGGAATGAGATATTCTATAAGAACATCTGAATGTAATGTCAAGGTAGGTGTCCACATAGTTTTGACCATATAATCAATCTGTCTGTCTGTCTGCCTAATTGGAATCAACTGTTTGATCTAACTAGCTAGCTCTCTATCTAACTTTGTAACAATGAGAACAAAAGATCTTATACGACTATGGCCATAGGGAAGAGAGGAGAATGTTCTGAAGCATTTTGACCTTTGGGGGTCGAGACATTGTCTCATCAAATCTAATTACTTACACACTGAATAGCTCCTTGTATCATGTGTGTAACAGAGACATCAATGGAACTCAGCCCAAAGACCCAATTAACATCCCCGACAATGGGGAGCGAACAACACAGCTGTCCCAGACCGTCTGGTCCAGGATACGGGTGGCTAGCTCTGTCTACTCTGGCTGATGGAATGCATGGATGGCATCGTTAGAGCAATGAGTCCTAGCATTCCTGGCGTGGGAACCGGTGGGTCTCTTGGCAGAGAGTGCTTGTTTTTGAATGCCATTTGCCAGTCTGATGTGAGAGTGAAATTTATAAATAACCTCGACTGGCCCTTGGAGTAATCTATCACCGTAGCTGGGTGCTGCTGTGGTCTGGCGACTAATCAGATTTACCCAGTTTCCCCTTTGCCCCAAAAGTCATCGATCAGCAGTCAACATGAGTCTCTTTCATTATGCCCTGGAGCTACAAGTAGCTAATGTTGCTAACACGGAGTGGAAGCTTTACTCTGCCAAATAACAACATGCATACTACTTGCCTTTTCACACTTTCCACACTGTGGTTAGGTTAGGTGCTAGACCTGCTTATGTAGTGTCTCACACTGTTTCTCACACATGCTGTTATCTATAATCTATAAATATGGACAGAAGTATAGGCATCATTTAGGCTAACTACCATTTACTATGTGATACACGATCCATCTTGGCTGATTTTGGTGAAGAAAGACTGCGTGGGAGAGGGCTTTTAAAGAGATGCAGTAATTAAAACTTTGTGAAGGACACACACATTCCCTTTGGCTGTGAGGAGCGTGTGGATGTCGGAAAAGCTGAATGTTAACGACGTGCAGATCAACAGGCACTCAGCAGTAAACTAAAAGTGGATGATTGCACTAGTGTGCATTTTTTGAATGTGTGTGTGTGTGTGGTGTTTCCACATGCTTCTCAACTATAGTAGGTAAATGGTCCACCTAACCATGTCTTCATCAACCAAAAGATCGGAATCATACTCTTATGCTTGTGAGCTATAATTTGATGGGGATGGTGGGGCAAATGTCCCCACCACAACATTGTTTGTTTTTATCATACTGAGGGGGGTTTCTGAGGGATAAATACACAGGACATTGACTTTTTTCCCAAGACAGAGATAAAAAACAAGATGTGCACACACTCACACTCTCCAGTCGTTCATGGATAGGATTTAAGCTCTGTTTCCCGAGCTGTACGCATGGTTTTTGTGCCAGCCTGTAAAAGCACTTAAAAAGGATCACATAAGTATCACATAAAATTAGGAATAATGGGGAAACGTATGAGGTTTCCATTATTCATAAATTGTTCCCGAGCCATGCAAGGCCTAAAACTAGTATCACACAGGACTGCTGAGAGAGAGAGAGAGAGAGGAGACAAAAGCATCCTTTCCTCCCTGAGAGCAACACCTTTCATATGTGCACTTTTACCTGGGTATTATATGTTCCAGGCCTCGTACAATTAATTTTCCAGGCCTCGTACAAAACA
Source organism: Hydrocynus forskahlii (assembly GCA_037974365.1). Taxonomy (NCBI): domain Eukaryota; kingdom Metazoa; phylum Chordata; class Actinopteri; order Characiformes; family Alestidae; genus Hydrocynus; species Hydrocynus forskahlii. The sequence goes on along the minus strand of JBBPCX010000040.1, from coordinate 26,034,585 downwards.
GAATCATCTAGTTTTTTCTGTAATGTTTTTATTTTTTATGTACAGTTGAGAGTTTTAATTTATATTTGTGAGTGAAAAAGACTCTCAGGAGGTGCATTTTGTACATAATTATAGACAGACGAGCAAAAAATGAGCCTTATGCATGTACGTGGCCACTTCTGTGAAAAAGCACCACAGCAAGGCCAGCTAAGCAGAACGTTTGTGTTTTTACAGTTGAGGTTTCAGTTTCTTCAAGAGAACAAAGTTGCAGAAGTGTTTATTGAAGGGATGGAGAAAACACACAGAGAACAAGACCTAAAGAAGGAGAGTAATTGACCATTGAGCAGCATAGAAAGAGAGTAAATACCACAAGAGCGGCACACTGAGCAACAGAGAGAGAAGAAACATCCAGAGATCAGCACCCTGAATGATAGAAGGAGAAAAAACACCCACAGACCAGCAAACTCAATGACATTAGAAGAGAAGACACACAGAAAGCAGCATACTGAAAATAAGAATGGGAGGAAAACACTGAGGGTCGGTTTCCCGGACAGGGACTAAGCCTAGTCCTGGATTATGTAGTGCTGTGAATAGAGATTTTCCATTGAAAAGGAAAGGGTAGTCCAAGACTAGGCTTAATCCCTGTCTGGGAAACCGACCCTGAAAGAACCGCACCCTGAATGATAAAGGAGAGAAGGAACACACTAGAAGAGTAGGATCCAGCCAGGCCACTTTTAGACTTTTAGACACTCTTTTAGACTCTTGGCCATTGATAGCTAGTAATCTAGTGACGATCATGCAAAACAATAATGCACTAGATCACGCCAACACTTTCTCCAACACACACCAACAAACCCAAATGTTGGGTTGATGTGATGTATGGGTGTGCAATTGTCCCTATACTCTAGATCAAGGCTTTCCAGTCCCAGTCCTGGTGACGTTTTTGTGCTTTGTATCTTCTAGCATATCTTAGTTACCTCAATAACAAGCTTCTTTTAGGCTGGGTCAGGTGTAGTGTAGGGAAAACAAATAAATATCCACAGTATGGGATCATTTAGTACTGGAATTGGTATCGATCAATGTAGATTATCACATTTAGTTCAATGTAATTATCTTAAATCTCTTAAGGATCACCATAATCCTGTTACTGAGAAACAGAATATACAGTGCTTGGTTTTGTTGTATTTAAAACTTAAAATAAATATCAGTAATGAAAATCTTATTACTTAGCACGGTGGCACAGTGGGTAACACTGCCATCTTACAGCAGGAAGGTCCAGGATTTGAAGGTCCTCTCTATGTGGAGTTTGCATGTTCTTCATGTGTCTGAATAGGTTTCCAGTGGGTGCTCCAGTTTCCTCCCACTGCCCAAAGACATACACATCAGGTGAACTGCTGATGTGAAATTGTCACTAGGTGTGACTGTGTCTAACTGTGTGTGTTTGCCCTGGGATGGACTGGCGACCTATCCAGGGTGTTTCTCCACCTTTTGGCCTGTGACCCCTGGAGTGGGCCCAGCAACCCTGGTTAAGGACATGCAGTTCAGGTAATGGAGATGTATGAATGGTTTAATCACAATAATACACTTAAGATGGTACAAATTGGATGAGGTGATTCTTAGATGTTTTTGCATTAATTAGGTTAACTGTATGAAGTCAACTGACAAGACAGCAGCAAAGTGGACAGAACAAAAGGAGAAAGTAGCTAATAAAAGCAGTATAATCTAAAAAGTACAGTATATAATTTTCGGCTTATTGAGAAATATTTTGTCAATGTGGGACATACGAATATCGGAGTTTATCGTAGAGCGCTGTTGGGCAATGATAGGTCAGTATGCTCTGAGCTTTAGACAGTTTGTGCTACTAGAGCCCTGCCACATGCACTTGCCGACAGCGCATTGAGGGGCTGGGCAGGGCAGGAATGCGTGAATGCTTCCACATGCGCCACTGACCACATCTAAAGCTGGCCGTCCTGTGCCAGCATGTGCTGCGGCCTGCAGGTTTTAAGCAGCGGGGGCGCTACGATACGTGCTAATGTGTAGTCTGGCCTTCGAGCGTACGGCCACCGTGCTCCAGCCAAAGCCTCCCCCTCTCTGAACGTACAGCTCAGTGGAAACCGAGCCATTAGCCGACCATTACGGTCAAACATGAAAGCCTTGATTTTCCTTGCTGATAAAAGACCATACATGGGCCTCAAAGCCAAATGTTTCCAAGTTCAAAAGGAAATGCGCAGTAAATAAATATATAAATAAAGAATGGCTTTCAAGCAAAGTTCTCCATAGGAACCATTCCACACTGGAATTCTGGAATTCCCACCAGTCATTAAAGGACTGAGCAGCTGGCAGAAAAGAAAGTGAGGCCATCATGCAGCTGGAGGGAGGACGAAGGAGATGAAGGATATGAGCTTCAGGTTCACTCATATCTTCATTTTCTCAAGGTGAAGCAGTTTGGCAGCCCATATAAAGCTTATCAGTTAAATTTCCACATCTGAATAATCAGCTCCCTCTGCCCTGCTCTCCAATTTCACTCTCACAATGACTCCCATGTGCTTTAAGCACCAAAGCTGGACCCTCTGCTGCTGCGGGCTTAGTCATGTTAGTTACTGCTGTCCTTCAAGAGCCTTAACGCTGAAACTGAGGCCTGACAGATTCTGCTTTTTCTGCACTTTTGCTGCAACTGAAATTTGTATTTAGTATTTATAGACCCTTGTAGTGTTCTTAGACCCCTGCACCACCTCACATCACACGAACTAGGGTGGAGCAGTTGCATAGTTTGGACTGTAAATAGGCGAATATCAGTATCATCTTATATAAGCTTTAATTCAACACAAACCCTGCTTTTCAATAAAACCAATTATTAACAGCCTTATAGTGTTGAAGATGGAAAAATATTCCAACCAGCTGGAGCTCAAACAAAAACACACAGAGAGCACTGGGGAAAATCACAGACCCACACAAAAAGACAATCTGTATGGCTTTCTGATATGCAATAGACTTTTATAAGTTGTTAAAGCTCAGATTCATGGAAATTATTTGATTATTATTTATTATTTTGTATATGTTTGCACAGAGCCAAGTCAAGTTAAGTCAAATAGGTGTTTAGTGTCATTTCAGCCATATACACAGCACACAGTGAAATGGAATTACATTCTTCCAGGACCATGGTGTAACACAAAGAACAAAAACAGAACACTGCAAGATTATACAAGTGTCACTCACAGGACTGCTAGAGAGAGTGCAAAACCACAAGAGCAGCAGTACAATACTTTACAGGACAAGACAACATACAGTGCAGTCAACAGTGTGAGTGAATACAGTATTACACAGTTTTCGAGCAGCATAGTATTTAAGGTGTGTTAAAAAATCTAAGTTTGTGGTGGACAGCAATAAATAATGTGCAAACAGCAACAGGATTTAGACAAATATATAGTATGTAATAAATTATGGCTGTTTACAGAGGTAGGTGAGAAACAATTTTTTTTGTGTATCTGGAACAATTTAGTGCGTGTGTGCGCCTGTGACATGTGATAAAGAAAGCAATTCACAAGCTGATTTACAGTTTTTATTCTGCTCTGATTTAGGAGTCTGATGGCGTGGGGGATGGATGGGAATTGTTCCCCATCTCGGTAGTGAAGACCTTGATGATGCAAAACTTTCTGTTAAATGGAAGGAGGGAGAAGAAGGTGTGGAAGGGGAGTGTGGGGTTATTCACAATGCTGGTGATCTTGTAGATGGAGCATCTGGTGTAAATGTCTGTATCAGAGGGGAGGGAGCCCTGATGATCTTTTCAGCCATACCATCCATTGGTGGGTCTTGCGATCTTATGTGGCACAATTACCGTACCAAGGCATGATACAGCTACAGAGAATGCTCTCTATAGTCCCTCTGTAGAACGTAGTGAGGATTTGGGGGTGAGGTGTGCTCTCCTCAGTCTCTGCAGGAAGTAGAGATGCTGCTGCGCCTTCTTGGTGATGGAGCTGGTGTAGAGGATCAACATGAGGTTGAAGGAACTTTGTGCTTTGGAAGATCGCCTCTGAGGAGCAATTGATGTTCAGCGAAGAATTCACAGAATACTCTCCTGAAGTCAACTATTATATCTTTTGTTTTGTTCACATTCAGAGATTCAGAGGTTGTTGGCTCTGCGCCAGTCCATTAGCTGTTGCACTGCCTCTCTTCACACCATCTTGTTGTTTTCAGTGATCAAACCCACCAGTGAACTTGATGATGGTTTGAACTGTACGTCCATGAAGATGGTTTTGGCTTTGACTTTTGCTGCTGTTGTTTTTCCTCGACTTTGCCTATACTTGACTATTATTCTTATTATTACAGTATTTCCTCTGTTGCACCCTGCAATGCCTAAATCTATGCCTCCATAACACAAAATGAACAAGCCAAAAATGAAACCCTCCCTGTTGACGAAACGAAAGTGCTTCTCCGCGACCACACCAAACCACTTTACTAAAGTTCTTATTTACTTTACTGCTGGATGTGCAACCAGGGGGAATCCGCACTTGTAAATGAAAAACAATGACAGCAGAGTAGAATTTGCAAAGAGCCAGTCTGTTGCTTTGACAGCTTTATCCTTCTGCAGGAGAGTGGCAAGGGCTAAAGTTTATCCCTGTGTTTATACTCCCTCCGTTTATTAGGAGTGCCCTCCACAGCTGTGAGTATAACTTCTTATGGAGTGACACTCCCTAATGGAGTGTTAGCTGGGAGGCATTTTGGAAAGGTCAGGGTCAAGGTAAAGGTCAAGGTTTGCAGCTGGCCATGCAGAGTTTCTGTGTATGTGTTGCCATGGCTCTGTGTGGATCATGCTGTTGTGTGAACTGATTTTACATTTGGAGCAATTTTGGTTCAATTTGTGAACTTTTCCAATGTTAAACAACATGGATGTTTACAGAATTTGGCTGCACTGCTGTTGAGTATTCAGGTAAAAAGGCCCAGTAGTAGTGTTAGTAGATGTAATTGATCAATATGCATTAAATGTAAGTGCACTGGATCACTCAGTGTCGTGTCTTCCTGCTGTGTCTTAATTAAATTTAAATTATTTGATTATATTATTGTATCATTTTCCGCTGCCTCTTAAAGAGCATGCCTAAATAGCATGAAATGATTTGCTTTTGTATTCCAGAAGCAGTCTCTATTAATTATAGGACTGATCGTCACCTAACTACTTGAAGAAGCTAATAAAGTTGTCTTTGTAGTTCCATGTCATCTAGTTAGATTTTTTCCTGTAGGATAGGCAAAATCCTGTCCGGTCGTCCAAATACATATTTGTATTTGCAAATCTTTTCACATGAGGGTTTAGACTTAACAGAATGGTTCTGTAAAAAACACACTGAATCATTTTCACTTGCCCTAGGTGTAGCCCAACAGCACTGGTGTCCAAATGTTGCTTCTTTTGTTTATAACTGCAGCTGCCATGCCCATGTTGCTTTCAAACACTATAATTCAGTAGTCACCCAAATAGCTTAAATCGTTTCCATGAAAATACAGCGCCAAAACTTTTCTCAACCTGTGGAAACTGCAGTAAGGTCTTCATTAAGGTGGCACAGCCTTGTCAGACTTATTGAGAGCTATAAAAACGAAAAAAAACCAAAAAAAAAACAAAGACATCCAGGCTACTGGCAACATTTTCAGACGACACTAGGGCTGATACTCACAATGCATTCATAAATTAGACGACTGTATCCTAAAGCTCATGAACAAGTCTGTGCCACCTCAATGAGGAACTCAATATGTTTTGAGTGAGGTGAGAGGTGTTTTGGTGCAGTATTTTTATGGAATGTTTTTTGGACGCTTTGGGCGACTATCGAGTTCCAGTTTTTGTTAGCAACACTAGCCTTATAGCTGCAGTTTGCCTTCTTTATGCCACTATAGCCCTGTTACAAGCACACACACTAACAATATAAAATAGTACCTGTTTATTTCCCTGTCCAAGTGTGTAATGGCTAATATTCTATCAAACTGAAAACACAAATGAAATCTTAATCGTTAAAATAAATGTACATTCTGAATGGTTGTGTAAGCAGTATGTTTGTTTGTTTTCTTAGGGTATGGCATTCTCCCTGGAGGAGCGGCTTCAGCTGGGCATTCATGGCTTGCTACCCCCCGCCTTCCTCAGCCAGGATGTCCAGCTTCTCCGGGTCCTTCGGAACTACGAGCTCAAGAAAGATGACTTGGACAGGTGAGGCAGTAGAGGACAGAATTACCACCTAACAGCCCACCTAACAGTCTCTTCTAATTACATGCTTAATTATCAACGATTATCAAGTTAGAAAAGTATGTGGACAACTGAATATCACATCTGAAAGAACATCTAATTCCAAAAACATGCCTATTAGCACTCGTTCCCCTTTGCGACTGTAACAACTATTCTTCTGGGAAAGCTTCCCACAATAATTGGGAACATGTTTGCGGTGATATATTTCCATTCAGGCACAGGAATTGAGCCCGGGAACTGCTGTTGGGTGATAAGGCTTGGTTTGTAGTTGCCACTGCAGTTCATCCCTGGATTGAATAGGGCTAAGGTCAGGGCTCTTTGCAGGCCTAGTCAAGTACTTCTACACCAAGAAACAACTCTTTTGAATTAGTTTTTGTTACATCACTCTTTATGAACTCTTTTATTTATACATATCCATCTAGTCACAAGGAGTGTTTCTGTGTTCTTTCTGAATGCAGCCAGTCAGAAAAGATATCACTGACATATGAAAGTCTTTAAGTCACAGATACAGCCTGTTTAATTCTAATGGATAAAGAGAGGTTGCAAAATGGCTGTGTAAAATTAAACTGGGACTGTTTTTGATTGTTTTATGATTGTTTCGCAAGGTTGTCTCTAAAAGTTTTGCCCTGCATCCAGCACAGGTGAGAAACTGCACCATTTAAAAGATTATAGAAAGAACATTAACAAATAATTGGTCTTTTTTATTTTGTCAAATAATTATTTTAAGTACATATAAAATTGGTATAAAAAATTGGGAAGCTCTGAAATTCTGGCTTGAGAAAACAAAGAAACAATAAGAAAGCTGCCAAACAGAGGACAGTCTTAAGAACTTAGGACAATTATAGGCTAAGGGTTCAGAATGTAAGAAATGTAGGAATGTGGTGTATCTCTAACAGTACAGAAATTGACAGACTGACTTTTTGGAAAGACAGTGCCACGTTGAAAGTCAGCTCTTCAGTACGTCCGAGTCTACTGCCAATGTTTATCTATGGAGATTGCAGGGCTGTGCACTTGTTTTTATGCACCTGTTTGCAATGGGTGTGGCTGAAATTGCCAAACCCACTAATTAGGAAGGGTGTCCATAGAATTGTGGCCGTATAATGTTTATGCCTTTTAAAGGCTAAAGGAAACCTAAATGTGGCCATGTTGTTACTTTTCACTGTATAGTAGAAATACTCACCATCTACAAATGTTTAATGCCATCTGATCCACCAAAATCTCAGCTTTTCAGTAATACAAGTTATTAAACAAAAATATTAAATGGTTCTTGGGAAATGCAATATGTTGCCCAGAAAAGGGTAAGAGATGCACACACATTGCTACATGGGTCAGTTCTGATGCTCACCTGCCCATTATAGGCACTTTCAGTGGACAGGGTTTTGCATGAGCACTTTGATCGGTTTGTGGCTACGCAGCTCCATAGACAGCAAAGTGTGATGTGCTGTGTGTTCTGACGCCTTTCTGTCATAGCCAGTAGGAACTTTTTCAGCAGTTTGTGCTACAGTAGCTCATCTGTAGGATCAGATCAGCGAGCCCATGATTCTATCATTGGTTCACCTGTTGTCCTTCCACTTTTGGTAGGCACGACCAGTGCATATCAGGAGCATCCTACAAGAACTACTGTTTTGGAGATGTCCTGACCCAGTCCTCTGTCCATCACAGTTTGAACTTTGTCGCTCAGATCTTTATACATCAACTTGCTAATACATACCCACACCAAAACATAGGTGTTTATAAGCAAAGAAATTACAATCTTTTTTCCACACTAAAAAAAGAAAAACACTGTAAGGATATTCAGCTTTGTATATTTACAAACCTATGACTATTGTTCTCAGCACTGCCCAGTCATTTTTACATTACGATCTCATGTATAAGTGTCATTTATTTTCTCCATTTGTAGTATAAGTCAAATGCACTATACTTTCACCTGCAAATGCTTATACCCTCTTTGCAACAACTATTGACTATTTCGTAATACAGAAGTCAATATTCTCTATAACACCTTGGTTTTCTGCCAGGAATCAGTAAATTGTTACCTCTTATGATTTTTGCAGCAGCTGTTGAAGCCACTTGGTAGATTTTGGGGTCAGCACTGGCAGGTGTGTTCAGGCCATTATTAACATTAGCATTTTTCCAGCTATTGTAGTTCCTGTTTTCACTGCATGCTCTCAAATCTCTGAGTGGCCTGTTCTTTTCCCATGCCCTGCCACTACCTTCGGCATTCCATCCTCTGATGCTTTTACATGTCCTGCCTAACAGTTATGACATCCCTATCGTTTCACAACCCCTTTTCTGTTTGCATTACAGTCTGTGTTTTGATTTCTTAGACTGCAAATGACAGCTGTGGCTGGACGAGGTCACTTTTCCAAGCTAGCCCCTTTTCCTCAGCATGCATGGTGTACATTCTTTAAATAGCACCATTAAAACTCATATCACTTATGAGTATTGGCCCAAGCACCAGCATTTTTCAACACAAATATTTGTGTTTAGAACAATATTCAGATCTTATGAGAAAGATGTTCATTTAGTTACAGGGTATAAAGACCTTTTAGGGACTTTCTTTAGCTTTTTTAACTCCAGTAGGCGTACTAATGTATAATACCACTACCTCTGCATCATATTTTACATTACAGGCTGCCGGCACTCAGAAAAGGAGTAGAAAAAGTCAATGGAATTGTTCTGAACTGAAGCAGTTTTTGATATTTCCATTCTTCCATCCCAACCTCCAGATTACTCTCCAGATTAATGATAAATTAGTTAAAAACCAGCCCATTTGACACTTATGAACTCGCTTAGGGAACTACAGTGAATTCCTTGATCATTGGCACCTTTGGTAAAAAAAAAGTGTTGGATTACCTCCTCCTCGCACAAAAAGGAGAAAAATGTATTTCTTTGTTCATCCTCCAATTGCCAAAAAACACCAGTGAGTCCAATAATATCTTATTGTCACATGCACCAGTCATGTGATGCACACGAGGCACAGGAAGTGACACGAGTCACAGGGCATATAAACAGGAAATAGATTACTCTCTGTCCTCAGTAATTGAGTCATGATGTGAGATCGACTCCAGCCCATCTCACATGGTACCGTGAGTACTCCAGTCTCTTTCTCTGGTTTATATACCTACTGTGTGTGTGTGAGAACGTTGGTTCCCAGTGTGAATCTTTAGTCTCTGGTGGAGCATTCTCAGATTAATGTGCGTGGTTTATCGACTCTCTTGTGTGTATCCATGATTGGGTTCTTTCACTACGCTACACTGTGCTAACTGTGCTTCAGCTACATTCTTGTCTTGCTCTCATGAAAGAATGACTGAGTCCTTAACAGTGAACCCAGCGGACTTAGCTGCCTTGATAGACACGGTGAACCGGCAGACAGTCGAGTGTGTCAGCCTGAAACAGGAAGTAGTGGGTCTGCGTCAGCAGCTCTAGAACCTGGAGAAGGCACATCTCGATTTGGCTGCTGTGAAATCAGTGTCCCAGGAGGTGGTCCTAATCCCTTCCTCTTACCATAATGCCCCTAAGATGTTGCTCCCCAAAAAATGGAATGGTGTAGACGGGAAGTGCAATGTGTCTCTCACTAACCTGTCCCTTATTTTTGAGTTCCAGCCCAAACGCTATCCCTCTGATAGATCACGCATCACACTTCTCGTCTCCCTCCTCACCGGGCAAGCAGCAGAGTGGGCTACCACAGTCCTGAGATCAGATTTGGATGCCGGATACTCCTACCTGGACTCTTGCCTGTACCATCTGCGGCAGGGGGATTGTTCGGTGAGCTGCTAAACCTTGGAGCTCCGCACCCTAGCTGTCCAAACCACCTGGACCAACTCTGCTCTCTGAACGGTCTTTTATGAGGGGGTTGGCTCCCCACACCAACTAAGCCTGTGCATCGACTGGTGCATGAGCTCTCGCCCGAAGCCAACCCCATGTATCCTGCCACTGGCAAGTCCCCGGCCCAAGACCAGCACCTCCACGGAGCCTTCATCACATTTGGCCAGACCTTCACCTCCGTCAGAGGCCCACCCAACCGGAGCTGGGGTACCCATGCAGAGGCGCGCCTCCCTGCCTGTGGCAGAGAAGGAATGATGCTATTGTAATGGCCTCTGCACCTATTGCGCCTCCCCCGACCACCATCTGCCCTCTCCATCCGGGAAATGGCCAGACCACAGTGAATAGAGGGAGGAACTCACCTGGTCTGATTGCCACCACCTCCTGCATCCAGGCTGCTTCCCGCCTCATTCTGCAGGTACACATCCAACTGGGCCACCAACAGATTGTGGCCACCGCTTTTGTTGATTTGGGGGTGGCTGGTAACTTCTTCGATCATGCTTATGCTACCCAGCTTGGTGTGGACCTTGAGGTGTTATCTCAGCCTGTCAACATCACCACTGTTGATGGTTGGCCCCTGCATCCAGTACCATCACCCACCAGACTCTACACCTCACCATCACCATTGGCGACCACTCAGAAGATCTCCTCTTCCTCATCACCCAACTCACCTCACCTCCTCTCATCCTAGGACACCCTTTGCTCCTCCAGCACGACCCTTTCATCTCCCGCACCCAGCATAAGGTACTTCCGTGGGGGGCCGACCTGTAAGGAACTTTGCCTCCAAGCGAAGGCTGAGACGTGCTCAGAGGAGCCCGAGGCACCCGACATCCACTTGGAGACCATTCCCATCTGGTACTGTGACCTGGTGGGGGTCTTCAGTAAATGCAGAGCGGTGCAACTCCCTCCTCACTGGCCTTACGACCTGACCATTTACCTCCAGCCTGGCACAGTACCGGCCTGCAACCGTCTTTTCTCTCTATCTGCGGGGGAGCAAAAGGCCATGGAGGAGTACAAAGCCAAAGGCCTTCGTCATGGAACCATCCACCCTTCATCCTCCCCCACTGCCGCAGGGTTTTTCTTTGTAAAGAAGAAAGATGGGGGTCTCTGCCCCTGCGTCGACTATTGGGGACTAAATCAAATCACAATCAGGAACTGTCATCCACTCCCATTGACCAACACTGCCCTGGACGCCCTCTCTGGTGCCAATATCTTCACCAAGTTGGACTTATGGAGTGCCTACAACCTCGTCTGCATCAGAGAGGGTGACAAGTGGAAGACAGCCTTCATAACTCCCACCGGCCACTGCAAGACCCTGGTGATGCCGTTTGGATTTTGCCATAGTCCGGCGGTCTTTCAACAATTCATTAATGATGTGCTTTGTGACATGCTAATTCGTTGGTGCTTTGCCTACCTGGACAACATACTTATCTACTCTAAGACCTTGGAGGAACACACCCAGCATGTCAAGGCAATTCTTAAGAAGTTGCTGGCTCATCAGCTGTTCTGTAAGTTGGAGAAGTGCGCTTTCCGCAAGCGCTCCACCACATTTCTTGGTTTTCTCCTTCCAAGGTGTGGCCATGGATCCCCAGAAGTTGGGTGCTGTGCATAACTGTCCCCTACCCAAGATGCTTAAGCAGCTTCCGCGTTTCCTGGAGTTTGCTAATTTCTGTAGACGCTTTATCTGGAGCTTCAATTCAGCTGTGGCACCTCTTACTGCCCTCACCAAACCATCCTGGACACCATTCATTCTCAACCCCAAAGCCAACAAAGCCTTTCATCACCTTTGTCATCTGTTCACCTCTGCACCCATCCTCCTTCACCCAGATCCATCTCTTCCATTCATTGTGGAGGTGGACGCCTCTTATGTGGGTGTAGAAGCCGTGCTCTCCCAGTGAGGTCCAGACCAGAAACTGCACCCATGCAGTTTCTTCTCTAGAAAATTCAATCTGAACGGACCACCAAAACCTCATCACCATTCTACAGGCCAAATAGCTCAAACCCATACAGGTGCGGTGGGCACAGTTCTTTGAACAGTTGCATTTCACTCTAGCCTAAGGTCGTAACACACCAAGGCTGACGCCCTCTATCGGCAACATCAAGTAGAGAGCCCCCAGGCGGACCCCGCACCTGTTCTGCCACCTCACCTCATCCTGGCACCTCTCCGGTGGGAGTTCACCATGGGTAGACTTCGCGCCGGTCTGCCGGAATCTGAAGGGAAGGACACCATCCTCACTATTGTCGATCGATTCTCCAAGGCTGTGCACCTGTTGGCTCTTTCCGGACACCCCCCTGCTAAAACCACAGCCGAACTGGTATTAGAGCACGTAGTCCACTTGCGTGGGTTCCCCAGGAACATCATCTCGGACAAAGGGCCCCAATTCACAGCCAAGTTCTGGAAGGCCTTCTGCCATCTGATCAATGTCACAACCAGCCTGTCCTCCGTATATCACCCTCAGACTAATGGTCAGACGGAGCGGACCAACCAACAGCAGGAGCGGTTCCTGAGATGCTTCGACACGGATCGTCAGCGCTCCTGGGCCCGCTACCTCATCTGGGCAGAACAGTCTCACCATGGGCAACAGTGCCCATATAGCAACATTCTTCAAATTATGACAGAAACAATATGAGTAGTAGACAATACAACAATGTAACAGCAATGTAATGTAATAGTATAGTGCGATCAGGTTGTAAACCTTTTAGAATGGCTAGCATTGCACCATCAGTATGATTATTGCACAAAAGGCAGTTAGAAGCATTGAACAAAGTGCTCGTTAGGACAGAGACAATATAATAAATAGACAATAAAGCAATGCAACAGTAATGTGATGTGAGGCAAAACAGACAAAATCCCAATGTAACAGGATAGTGTGAATGGGATGTAAACCTTTCAGAGTGGCTAGTATTGCAATGTAAGTATGATATTGCTTAAGAGGCAGTTTGCAGCATTGAACTACCTTGTGCAAATTATAAGGTTATTACAGGACATTTAAGGTGCCTGTTGCAGCAGTAAACAGAAAACAGAACACAAAGTACAGGTGCTACTGGAAGTCCAGGGTGTAATGTGAAAGGTATACAAAGTGAAGTGGTACACTGGAATGATACTTAGGCAGGAACTAGATATTTATGTTATTATTTAGATGAATGATTTGGCTTATTGTTCTGGTGGAACCACAATTCATGGAGTGCCAGGTATCTTAACAAGGTTCCCAGGTCGTTTGGAGGAATAAATACCGTAAAACATCACAGAACCTCTGCCATGCTTACTAGAGGGAAGGAGGTTCTTTTCTGTATAACCATCCTCCTTTTTGACACCAAACATAGTTTGATCGTTTGTTGCTACAAAGCTCTATTTTTGTATCATCTGGTCATAGAACTTGATTCGAGTATCATTATGTGAACTCCAGATGCTTTAATGATAAAGAAAGAAATGGTTTTCTTCTGGCATGGCTTTCTTATAATTTGTTGGTTGTTTGGTGGAGTCTAATTTATATTTTGGTGACTCCAAAATGCTGCTTATCTTCTGCAAATCTACAACTGTGATCCGTGGATTGCTGTGATTCTTTGTCTCATCATTGTGCAAAAAACTTATCAGAAAAGTAGCAGATACTGCCGAAGGCTGGATTTTACTTGTCTGCTACATTAAACTAAAGAAGCTTGGCTTCCTCCAATCAAGTCGTATTATATATCACTGAACAGCTTCGGCAGAATTCCATTAGAATCTAAATAGAAGTGTCTATTCTTTATATACTAAAACAACATTCACATAAATGCGGCTGATCTTTTGGAATATGCAATTCTGAGGCAGTCTTAACGCCATTATTCTCAAAATTAGCTTTTTTTCACATTTTTTCTCAGCTCCTTGAATACTTGCGTTCAAGAAATTTAACATTTCTAACACTGTCCTGAAAGATATAGATATAGTGGTGTAGTGCTGGACTTATGTCAGATTGTGTACTAAAAGACACCTGAAAAGTGTTTTATAATAACAGTAACTAAGCTTTTAATTATCTTTTGTGTAAAGTCCTTTCTTTGGATTATGTCTTCAATGAAATTTGAATTCTAAATGGTCCAAAAAAAAAAACCTATTAAAATGCTTTTTTTTTTTGTAAAAATACCCCATTTATTTCTAGCATCTTACCTTAAGTATATCTCTTCAATAGAAAAATTCCTCACAGGCTACAGGGGCTCATGCTTGAGAGGAGGCTATTGTAAGTCAGGGCCTGCAGGTGAAAGGCAGATATTAAGCTGTCGAATGGACTGAATGCCATCTAAACCCCAGCAACCGAGCATTCCGGTGCAGTGAAGTGATGCTGAATGGCCAGTAAATGCCATTCAGGATGCTCATTTAATCAGAAAAATTATACTTTTTAAGTGAAATTGGATGGTAACATCACTTGAAATGTGGCAGCAGAGGCAGATGAATAGAGGGAGAGGTGCAGGTAGAGGAAAAAAGCTTTTTTCTGTCTGTTTTAGAGCGGTATCCAGAGTTTTGCACGCTCGTTAACATGGCTCAGAACACTTAAACGCTTAAACATTTAAATCACTGCTTTCCGCTGCTTATTGCGTATACGCTGCCTGTAAAACGTCTGCACAGCCTTTCAAAATATGCTGCGTTTGCCCACCAACTAGACAAAAAAATCTATACAAAAATATGCACAAGCTCAAAGGGAAAAACAAATGCTCTTTTTCCTGCAAAGAAACTGAAGGCCAAAGACCACTCCTGAATCCTGATTCACGTCTCTGACTCTTTTCTGACTGGCATGTGGGGTAATAGTTAGTGTTTGTGTGCTTGAGGTAGAATGTTTAATTAAACTGTACTTAAACAGGAGAGGGCTGACATGAGAACAGTGTGGTATGAACAGTTTTTCAAGATTGTTGGGATATAGTTTGCAAGTATTATTTGATAATTTGCCTGACTATTTTCCTGTAGTGTTTTGAATTGTTGTTAGTTATCTGTGATGCAATGATGCCTATTATTATAAATGCATCAGGATTCAGGATGGGCCAGTTTAGGTCAGTTACAGATGCAATTTTGTCCTGAATTCAGATGCAAAAATGCAATTCTGTGGGGTCAGATTCGGACAGAAAATTCTTAAGTCTCGCCAAAAATTTAGGCTTGATTAAAGCTTTGCTTTGTTTTGAATTTACTCAGCAAAAGAAATTTTCCAGTTGATCTCCTTATTTCCTTAAAATCAATGGAGTCATTTAACATTTAAAATGAAAACTGTTGTTATCTGATGGTATATTCTTCTTCTGCTTTTGCTTCTTCCTTTTCTTCTTCTTCACCTTCTTCTGCTTCTTCTTCTTCTTCCTCTTCCTTTGCTTCTTCATCTTTATTTGCTTCTTCTTCCTCATCATCTTCTTCTTTTTCCTCTTCTTTTGCATCATCTTCTTTCTGGATTTTTTTGTCCGTTTACTTGTCTGGCAGTTTTTGAGACTTTGACACCACACCGATTCCACATTGTTTTGTCTGTTCAGAAATTATGAGCTTTTGTGCAGCTTTTTAATTGGATGTTGTGACGGCCACCTCGTTCCCGTCCATCCCGGTCCCTGTCCCCTGAGTATTAGTTTTCCCTCTTGTTCTCCCGTTGTTTTCTGTCCGTCCCCGTATTTGTGTCCAGTTTGTGTTTGTTCCCTTGTTCCCTACCTAGTGTGTCCCGTTTGTATCGCGCCCCACTCATTAGTTCCACCTGTTCCCCATCTCCCGTGTCTCCACCTGTGTCTCGTTTTCTCCCCTTATTTAAACCCCAGTCGATCCCTTGTTCAGTGAGTCTGCATTTGTCTACCTTTGTCTACCTTAGCCCACAACTGTCTCGAATGGTCTCTACCCGTCTGTCCTGGTTTCCCGTTCTATGTTGTCTGGTCTCGTACCTGTTCCATGTTTCTGAGTTGTCCCTTTCCGTCTGTTAACACTGTTTCTCGTTTTGTCTTTCAGGCCCGTGTTCCCCCCGTTTTTCCCTGAGGGGTAGCACGCCTTGCACCCCAGTCTGGTCCCACGTTCCTGGCCGTGGCAGAGCTCGGAGGCTCTGGCCATCCCGTTCAGTTTTTGTTATTTTGTTCTGTTGGGGAGCACGGGTCTGCAGCGTCCCGTTTCTGTTTTTCCCCTCGAGCCGGGGCTGTGTATTGTTTTCTGTTTTGGTCGTTGCATTTAATTAAAACCCAACCGTTTATCTTACTCTGCTGTGTGCGTCCTCCCCTTCCCTCTCCTTGCCGCTCTGACAGATGTATGATTTCTGTGTAGCAACCATTTCCCCCCATTTTTTTCCCCATGGGAATAAATAATGTTTGTAATCTACACTGTTTATCAGAGTGATGCAAAAACACTAGCAATTACCTGGGATACTGTAGCAACCAATGAACAACAGCTTGAAATCCACTTTATAATATAACCACCACCTAGGAACACATTAGCTACCACCCATGATGCCAACTTGGGAATTGCACAGTCACTCATCAGGAAATGTATTTTAATTATTACTATTAATTGTTGTCATTATTGTTATGTCAAAAAAGTGCATACATAAGATAAACTATCTGTCCTGCTTCTGGACCAGTATTCCACACAACATATGGGTACAATCTGCAAGTTTAAATCATCACATACTTGCCTCAAACGCTGAAGATGCTTGAAGAAGCCTTATTCTCTTAAAGAGCAACGTGCTTGGTGAGAATGGACCCTGCCATCTTTCCTTCTACACCAGAACTTGTTGCAGTGGGGTTGTGGAGGACACATGACACAGCTGGGATTGGTTCCCAGTCTACAGCATAAACAGGGTGTGTCCCTCTCGGTGGAGTATGTGTTTATTTTCAGACTGGGCTGGGCTGGGCTTTGCCCACTTAAGCTTTCTCTCTCCTCTCTCTTTCAACAAAATTATCATCATTGCATCATTTTCTTCTCTGACCATACAAATCCCAGAATAGTGGATCCAATAGCAGCTGTAGCTTTGATCCAGAATCCAGATATTTGTTTCTCCATCTATCCATATAAACCTGGCATAATGCCTTTCAGTCTGTGTCTATTAAGGCAAACTGATGCAATTTTTCCCTTTAAGCCAAATATTATGAATTACATTTGAAGCTGGCTTCTTCAGGTCTGAACTAAAATAGCAAGGCTGATATAACTAGCTGCTAAATTGCTAAATAACTAGATGCTAAACTGAATGTTTTCATGTGAATATGTTCATGAGTGTGTTTGTGTGTCTGCCCTAATGGAACTCTTGGGTATTTCTTTGCCTTCCATCTCATGACCACCGGGATGGTCTCCAGCACCTCTGGTTAAGGATAAGGAGCTCAGATAAAGGATGGATGGATGGAAGCAGGAGGCTAATATTAGCATTCACTCAGCATTGTGCAAGCTTCATGACTATATTATCACACACTTGTCTCAAAAACACGTCAAGTTCTTAAGTTTTAATACCTCATATGTACAGGAAAGTTAGGTTTCTGGTACCTAATGATGGACTGTTTTATGTATGAAAAGGGTGAATAAATGGACAAAATTGTTAAAACAATTATTTTTAGTAATGCTATGTAGTCTACTCTTGTCCATGTTTGTCATAACAGCAAAAGATAGGATAAGCCTTTATTTGTCCTGCAGGTGTGTGTGTGTCTAAGGAAACCTTCTAGGCCTTCAGAGAAACAAACGTCTACAAATTTATTTAACTGAGTCCTAATTTATAGTATTTATTTTATTTCTGTGTTAAGTTTCACCTCACTGACAATGAATACGAATGGTAGTCCAAGTCAGTTTGAAAGGAAACGTGGAGGCTGCAGCTTTGTGCCAGGGTTGTATTACTGCTGCCTTCTATTGAAAAAGTATACTAATGTCACTGACAACTCGTTCACAAACTACAAACATTTACATTTTTGTCCCTTCCAGGTTTAAAGTGAATCACTTTTAGTTTAGAGCTAATATATCAGTCCCACAGGGGCATTAGTAGAAATGAGATCTGTTTTTTGACCTTTATGACCCAAACCAGAAGTATAACTCTAATAATTATGGTTCGCCACTGGAGAACAGTATGTCATACAGTGTTAAAAACAGAATATTAACAACTAGCCAAACAAAAAGTGGCAGGGATGTGTCCCCAGCATCCCCAGTGTAAATGGCGCCTATGCAAATTAGGGATACACTTGTATTCTTAACTGTATCTGAAATGTACTTGCAATACCTGACGTGTTCTTCAGGGTTTCTAGGACTTTCAAAGGAGCATCTGTGTTTTTCTCTGAAGGTTTGTAATGTAAGCAGGAGAGATCTTAACCTGCCATTACTACTCAGTGTGGAAACGGCAGCGGTTGACTGAAGTTTTTATTGCTGTGAAATTACCCTGGAGGATTTGATCTGTACAGCTTGCCGGCTATGTCTCACCCTTATCCGTGTTTTCATTCTCTTTGGTTTATTTTCTCTCCATTACACAGTAAATGAACCTTTAGAAGCTACTGTGATTGCCGCCGATAACAAAAGCACATTTTACATTTTCAGTTAATTCCAAGTGTAATTGTAAGTAGAAACAAACATAATTCATTTTGTAACTCTCATTCATTTCCATACACAAGACATAACTATATTGCAACTGCATTCATTGGACACTTTTCACAGTGACCATAAAATGCAATTTCATACTGTCCAGGAGGTCCCCCAGCTCAGCCTCGAATTTCATCCTTTTTATTTTGTTTATGAACATATTCAACACCCACAGACACCTTCATATAAACTGGGCTGTTACTCCTACGCATATCATTTTAAAAGTAATACTTATAATAAATAATACAATTGTTCTATTGTCTCTGGTACGCCAGTTTCTTAACCTCTTACAGACACTGCCCATAGCACTTCAGTATGTTTTGGGAGAAGTCCACAAGCTATGTCCATTGCTTATGTAACCACTAATGCGAACCAGTGTTTCCTCTGGCCTACTTTCCAATTTAAAATGGGGTTTTCAGCAAAATGACACACATATATAGACTTAGAATTATGGAATACCATTGAAAACATAGCCTGAAAATAGTAACCATTCCTCAATTACATGAAGCATATACACCTCACAGAAATGCATTTGATGCCTGTTTGATGTGCATTCAATGTCAGATCAGAGATGTGGACCAGCTATCTAATCGTCGTCATTGTCATCATTCTCATCATCATCATTATCAGCATCATTATCATCATCACAGTTTGTTTCTTTTTCCTCTTTTAACAGATATGTCTTCCTGATGGGTCTTCAGGACCGCAATGAAAAGCTTTTTTACCGCGTGTTGACGTCCGACATAGAGCGATTCATGCCCATCGTATACACACCCACAGTGGGTCTTGCCTGCCAGCACTATGGCCTCACTTTCAGAAGACCCAGGTAAGAAACGTCAGCCCTTTATTTTAATGGCACACTGTACTTGTCTTTATCTTACACTCAACTACATAGCCTGTAAGTCCATAAAGTGTGTAGACACCTGCTAATCAATTGCACAATTTCTGATTCTAATCTATAATAAATTCAGACTCTGATGCTTGGCTTTGCTCTCAGTAAGCCTAGGGTCATTGTGTGGATGCTCAGATTTTTAAGATTTTTCACTGCATTTAAATTAGAAACTGCAGTTTTAGAGGGTCTATAAGATGTCGTTAAGCTAGTTTCATGGTGCAGAAAAAGCCAGTTTTTATTACTATTCTGGACAAATTTCATATTTATGTGTTGTAGCTAATTAACATTATGTGAATACTGTATTGATCTAAGTAGTAGCAACTTGCAGGGAAATTACTCGTTAACAACCAAATAAATAGACTAAAGAATTCAATTATATTTTTGAGTTTTACAGTTACCTGCTTCATGTTTAAAAAAAAAACAGATTAATAAAGTAATATTTTTTAAATACATTTTAATTCTTTAGTACATGAATATTTTTAAAGGATTTAAACATTTTGGAAGTAATCATCCAATTACATGGGCTCACTGCCAAATAGAATGCATATTTCTACATATTTCACATTTGAACTGTAACAGTTGTTTCTAAAAGCCTTTGAATGGAATTTTAGGGTACCCTTTTGTGGCCTAAAAAATTAGTATCAAACAGATAAACAAATTCCAAAGTAAAGAATAAATATTGGATGGCTGTCCTTAAATATTTGTATGGCTATTCATACAAGACTCTTAGTCTCTTGTTCTGGACCAAAATCTGTTGGTTCAGTACGGGTACACTTGTGATATACGGTTGTAGGACCCTGATATAGATCCCTTACATTATTGCTTTAGGTCTTTAAAAAGATTTCTCACAGTTGGGCAAAACAACCGTGTTCTTCAGTGGTGCTGTACCCACCTTCATTTTAAAGAGTGTAATTGAAAACCTTTGCATGATGAACATCATCATCACTGTGACCTGGACAAGTTGGAAGAAAAGCAAGCTGCAATCTTCAGCATCTTTCCTTTCATGTATGTGGAGTGAGGGGCACTTGAGGGATGAAATTGCAAAGGGCGAAATACCAATTAACTGAAATGACGGATGGAGCGTGGCATAATTACAGTAAAAGAGAGTGACTGGAAGGAAGGAAGATGTAAAAGCTGATGGCGAAGGAGCCCGAGCCACTGACTTAATTACAGAGTGCCTGTGGGAAAGCTGTGTTATGTAAAGTAGACATCAACCTTCATGGCCTCCTTATGGCTTGTGATTTGTGCTCAAATGCTTTGGCCACACAGCTACATCCTTTTGCAGCAGTTTCAGGGCGTGACCTGGCTGTAGGCTTGGGCCCATTATTGTCTTGTATTAGCTTGACTCTGAGTTTGCATGTTGTGCTATTACACCAATTTGTAGCAATATACGACCGACGGTGATGGCTGTAGTGTGTTTTCATTATTAGTGGTGTGGTGTGGTGTGTTGTCATTATTAGTGCACAGACGCAAACCTGCAACCATATGTTTACACCTGCTCTGTGTCCCATCTTTGTATTTTAGTGTTTTTAAACTTTCTTGTTAAATACCATAGAAAACCCACTCTCTATACTGCCATCAGACTCTGTAACTCCTCCCCCTCTCACACACACACACACACACACACAGACTTCAACCTCTATAACTCCTCCCCCTGTCACACACACACCCTTCAACCTCTATAACTCCTCCCCCTGTCTCAACTGCTACTCAGTTGTGCAATTTCTTATTGGGTTTAAATTATTATTATTATGTGCATTATTATCTTAGTAATGGTCTACAATGTGCAATTTCATGTAATTTTCTTATAACACATACTAATACATTATCATTATGTGCAATAGACTTACCATGTGGGATGTCAGTACTTATGTCAATGTTACTGATCTACTACTGATCTCTATTACGTGCAATAACATACTTCTAACCACCATTTGTGTTATTAGTATTCACTTAACTGTAAGTTACTTATCTATAGTATTTAAACCCCAGCAATTGTGATGGTGCAGAAATTATTTTGTTTTGTCATATAGAGTTTTTATTGGATTTACACAGACTTTTTTATATTGTTCTTGTCTTTGTGTGTTTGTGCAGACAAGACATAAGCAATTTCCTCTGGATCAATAAAGTTTTCTGATTCTGATATTTCATGTGCCTGGACATCAACATTTCAGGAAAACTTGGGATTTATTATTATTATTTAAATTAAATGCTTTGATGGACATTTTTACTGCAGGTCTGAAGATAACAGGGCATCCAATTTGCTGCCATCTGTCTAGTGCCACATGGAAATGCTTGGGTGGGCTTATTCTGCATTTCCCTTACAGTGTCACTTGGACTTCCCTGATGGAACAAAACGAAGGAAAAAGTGTTGTATTTCCAAAAAACTACAGATGAAGGTTCTGTAAAACGTTCCTAACTTTGAATGGAAGATATTAGTAGGTTTGGATTGTTTATATCAGTACAGTCATCCTGTCATACATTTCCACAGTGTAAAGTGCAAATATTCAAATTATTTAGAAATTAAAATAAAGAACAAATGGAGAAAAAATGTATTGTTCTGACATTATCTACATATTTTACATTTATAATTTGTGACAAGTCTTATTCACATTTTTGCTGTTTTCTGAATGTGAAAAAACTAATTTAAATCTCCAGCCCACTAATAAGACCCCAGCCAGGCAATTTTATATTCGTGGTGTTTTATATCTGTGGATGACTGCGATCACTAATCCCTCCTCCTTTATGATCCCCAGAAGGACCCACCTTTTACTTTTGATGTGATTGGTCAGTCAGGACCTCAGTGGGCTTGGAGCTTTGTCTATTGGCTTGGGAGTAAAAAATATAGATTATGAAACTAGTGTTTTTACACTAAATTGAACATTCACTTTTCCATTACGCTAACCCTGCTTATTTGTATTAAAAAGTTTTTGAAGATCCAAACTTTTGATGGTCAGTGTACATCAAGTGAAAAAAAACCCACATCTTCCTTCCTCCTGCTTTTTCATTTTGTGTGACAGCCGTGTTCACAGTGTGGGCGTTGAAAATGGAAAAGAGATTCAGCAGAGGGTTTGGAATTACGAGGACAAATAATGTGGCAAAAACATTTGGGAATAATTCCCTTGTGGACTTCGTGAACCTTGTAAAACAATTCTGAGTTTATACATCGCTGTCCTAGGGATGACTAAGTTGTAGAGTAATTTAATTTAGAATAATTTGTAGTTGTAGATGGCCAAAATGCGTAGATGGCTGCTAATCCAGCATTTATTCTGAAATCTAGGATATGAATAGGGGAGTTTGCATGCATCACATAATACAACCCTTAACATCTGGGTGGGTGGACCACTTGATTTAACTATGCATGCAAGATAAAGGGGCATGATCAGAATCAGAAAACTTTATTGATCCGGAGGAGACTGCTTATGCTACGACTGCACAGACACTCAGAGACACAAAGACAAGAACAATATAAAATGTTGTATAAAATCAAAATTAATCTCTCCCAAAAATACAATATGCTATGTACACAAAATACTGAGGACAGTGAGAGGTGGATAAAAATCTTATAGATAATAAATTAAGTAGTTTACTAACCTACATTAATAGTGATATTGTATATGATAATACTATTGCATAAGTTGTGACATAAATGATATGCGTAGTGACATTATTAGTGGTTTGGCAGATAAGACTATTGCACATGAACTATTGTACATTATAAAAATGATATTGCATGTAATGATAATGGTTTAGCACTCAATAAGAACATTTGAATAGCAGCAAGTTGTTAATGTTGTGTATGAAAATATAACACTGATAACACAACATTTAGGGAGCTTTTTATTATGTACAAAACACTTGACTGCATCTTAAATCACACACTCAGGTGTCAAATGTATTGCACCACCTTTAGCAGTGCATTCGTTACAGTATGTGGTTTGAGACTTGTAGAGGGGCGATGCCTCAGTCCTGTGTGCTCCAAATGCACTTTATCTGAAACCTTTCCCTTGTAGCTCCACCTTGCGGGTGTACTGTCAGAACAGTGGCCCTTTAATTGATGCTTAGTTTGTGTAAGCCATCTTCTAGCCCTTCATCAGTGGTCAGTATCTGACCACAGAGCAGCTCTTGGCTGGATGTTTTTGGGCGGTGGACCATTCTCAAACTATAAGTGACACTGACGTGCAACACTGCTGTGCCTGATACACTCGTACCAGCTCAACACACTGTAGTGCAAGGGCTGCTGCTGTACTGATGGTGGTCCACCATTCAGATGTCTGGTCAGGCACTGCGCTATGCTCAGAACCTGATTAATGATGGATTAGGAGTGGGGGAGATAATAAAGTCCAGCCACACCTATTTAACTTTTAGAGTGACAGAAGTGCCAGAAGTGCAACAAATGGTAGATTGTCATCATACAGCAAAACGATTCCTCATATGGAAGCTCCCCCGGTTTGTGTTGATGCTTGAGGTGTTGATGTTGAGGCTTGAAGTTCCTGTAATTTCAAAAGCATGTAATAATAATAACCACAACGGGGGTTTAAAAAATGGTGTCATACGCAAATGCCCATAAAGAACAAAAATACCCAATTTTTTTTTTTTATGTTAGGTCTCTGAACCAGGGAGAACGTTCAGGCTAGTCTCCACCCATAAGTGAGTGGGGAAAACCCGCAGAGGGAGGGGTTTCCAGAGAGCAGGTGAGGAGTGAAAAAGCAGCAAACGTTGAGCATGCAGGAGAGCAAACACCGGTTTTAGACTGTTTTGCACCGTTTATATTTGTTGAAATGAGATTTTACTAATATGCTCTAAGGGTTAAAGCAGCTGTAAAGGAGGTGTTTTCAGTAAAATGACGAATAAGTGTAGCTACAAGGTAGGGGTACCTAATAAACTGGAAACTCCATATGTAGCCTTTAAATACTTTCAGTTGGTTGAAGTGTCTTATTAAGCTCAACAAGAAGTAACATCTGGAGCCGCAGCTACACTGTAAAATAAAAACAGCTGGACTGTGAGAGCACTAGCTAGAAGGAAGGATGCTACACACTGCAAAATCAATCAGTGTCTGCATTTTATCAAGAGACAGCAGACACCGCTGCTATTTCCCCCAATTCTTTCTGCGCCAATCCATATGCCCTCTTTGCTCATGCTTAAGAAAAGTGGGACCATTTCAGTGGCTTTAAAATTCAGCCACTTCTGCAGTTCCTGCTGAAAGCCTACATGCTGACTTCATTCTTTTCTCCTGATCAATATCTTACAATTAAAATTCCCATCGAGGCCGACCACTTGCAGGGAGGAAGAGAAAAGCAGAGGCACACTTCATGCCACTGTGGTTGGAAACTGAGGTTAAGGCGCTTCAGAGCAGTTTCAGTACATTTAAACCAGCCCTTACAGAGAGAGTCACTGGGCTTTTCACCATCAAACCATCAGACGGGGCCACAACCACTGAGATATGACTATAACCCTGTAATCAGCCACACAAATAGAGACTGCCCATCAAAATCTGGAGATGCTGAGTAGTTTAATGCATTCATACCTGCAGTTCAGCATCTTGGTTCAGACCGAAGAAGAAAATGATAGTGCTGATAGGGGTGTAACAATTCAACATATATCACAGTATATATTGTATTCTATTGCTGTATAGTGAATAGCATATTAGATTTTCATGTCTTCGCTTGCAGTCATATTAGTTTGGGAAACTGAGTTGCTGGATTACAGCAAAAGTTTTTCACTTACCCAAAATACAGTCAACAATTTTTGCTTCTTTAATGGAGCACAGGAGCTGCAAGGTTAATGTTGCTAGCAAACACTAGAAGTCAGTAGTCACATAACTTTTGATGCAAATACATCCTCAAAACATCTTTCAATGATTTAGACAGCAGGTTCTAATCCACTGCATCGAATTAGACAGGTTTACAGTTTGAACATTTCTTTTGGAGTCCCCCAAGGCTCAATTTTAGGGCCTTTGTTTTTCCCATTCGTCATGTTATATCCAGTTCAGCTGGCTAGCTAGGACTCCACCAATCACTCCTCCAAGCCAAGTACAATGTCGGTACAACATCATCACTGGACATCTCGTCATGCTTTGAGATGAATGCTAATTGCCATTTATGTCAGCTAACAGGGACCTGTGCTGGCAAGCACTGCACTGCATAATGAGAGAGAGAGAGTGTCATCCTATCCACGTAAAGAAAGTGTGGCCCTCTGTGCTCTCCTGCACTCCTGGCCATGAATGCCTCTGTATCTTTGGGGATCCTATTAGCAGGGCCAGTCATTTCAAGGACAAGGTGTTCATTTTTTACAGCAACAGCATGTACTGTGGCACAATACATCGTCTAAGCACATACATCGTCACACCTAACTGTAACACAGCTGGCCTGTAAAAGGCTGGGGCTCATTCAGCTCGCTGGTTTTAAACGACGCCAGAAAAGTGAAAGGTGCTGGGCACTCTTGCACACAAACTCTGTCATAAAACCCCCCCGAACATCTGCTCTGGCACTACAACAGCACTATGGCACCATACTAACAACTCCACTACAACAGGCCTAAAAACTCGATTTCCCTTCATTTTTAAATCTTACTTAATCTTATTACCTCACACTCTTCCACCAGAGGACTATTTCTATGCAAAAATAACACCATAAAAATATATTCACCCTAAAGGATCGGGAAAGTAGCTGGAACCTGCCAACATGGAGAATTTCACACAGAGCTGCACCTTCACTCCCACTTCAGAGTTTATGGCCTCGGTTTTTTTACCAGATGGGGAGACGGAATTTTTACACCTCGGCCAATTGCAGTGATTTGTTCAGAGAAAACACCAGCAGACTGTTGCATGGCTGAGGAAGGGCAGTCGAGGGTCTGACTGATATATCAGCTGGCTGATAAAATCAATCGATATGTAAGGGAATTAAAAAAAAATAAAAATCCATTCTTGGTGGAGAGAAACATGCAGAACGTGCAAAATAGACCACCAGCTCCCCACCAAACATCTTTTTGCTTTACATAAATCTGAATCTGTAAATCTTTCTAGAATGCATCCTCACATCAAGCCATGTAAATGATTGTGTTTACACGATTTAAAGCTTTTATACAGAAAATGCCCTTTTGGAATTGCCCTTAAATTTTGAAGTTTGAGTATATGAAATGTGGCAATTGAGAACTGAAAATCTGTGAAGTCACACTTTTTCAAACCAAACACACCATGGGTTTCACAGCAACACCCCTAACCAGCACTACTATTCCAGAAAACCTGGACTTTATTGAGGTCAAATCGTAGGATGATTGCTTTAGAAAAACAGAGAGAACTAAAACACACACCACGTTCCAAATCCTATCAAATTTGGTCTCTAGGGGTGTCCATTGCTGGTGGACTGGAAATCACATCCAGAAGGCTGGAAAACCTTGGAAATCAAAACATCTTGCAGGGGTGCTGGAGATGAGGGCAGCAGCCAAAGATTCATTTTGACCTGATCGTTGGTCTCCTTCAAATCAGCTGTTCTTGCACACTCTCTTACACACTGCTTTACTTCAGCACTGTGGAGATTTAAAGACACAAATAACTTTATGAAAACAAAAACACACCATTGACCAAATATGTATGTTAATAGTAATAATAGTGTTAATATATGTTGATTCTATACTAATTTTAAAATAATCAAAAATTATTCTCAAATCAATAAAAAGTAGTATATGACAAAGCTCTGAATGTGGAGTACCCAATCAGACCAACAGAAAATAGTATTTTACAAGGTTTTGAATATGGAGTAACCAATCAGATTATAGTTTTGCACTAATTCAATAAAGTATTTTGCATACATAATGATGCACCAACTGCCTGATCCACATTTAGCTGCCACAACTGAAAAAAGTAGCAGACGGAAACTTTCAAATAGTTTGTTTTCTCAGTTGAACTTTTACTTTGGGGTAATTCACAACAGGAGAACTGGATTTAGAGGATGAGTTGAAAAATATAGGCAGATGCCAGTAAAACACCCAGAGGGCACTCCCATTAGGCAATGGAAGGTATTTCAGAGAAGGCCCAGCATAGCTGTGAGATGTTGTCGGCGTAATTGAAGATGATAGTGTTTGGTGATAATGCAGTGAGCAGCTTCGTCTGTGCAGATAAGCCCATATTCCTGCTGTAGAAGTTTTTTACTGATGAGCTCAGGGTTCATGGAGAAAAAGAGAGGAGAGAACATCTAATATTTTTCTGCTATTGTTGTGGCAAGTGGCAGCACGGTGGCCTGGTACGCCATGCTCACAGGTCCCGGGTTCGATTCCCATTTGGGACTGCTGAGGGGTCCATTCTGTTTGGGTTTCCATAGGGTGCTCCACTTATCACCCCATAGTCCAAAGATGAGCACATCAAGTGAATTGGAGATGCCAGATTACTTCTAGGTGTGTTTGCCTGTGTGTTTGCCCTTTGATGGACTGCTGACCTGTTCTGGGTGTTTCTCTGTTTTACACCCTATGAGCACTTGTATAGGCTCCAGCTTCCCTATGACACTGGTTAGGATAAGTTGCTTGGATAACAAGTGAATGGCTATTGTTAGCTCAAGTGCTAGCACAGCTGATTGGACAGCTTTCTTCTTGGCTGACAACAAAATCTACCGCTTTAACCCACGGTTGGTGAAACTTTTTTTATGACCAAGCCAACAAGGTTATGTTCTGCCAATAAATCCTGACTTGCTTTAAGGCCTAATGAGTCAAATAGCACTAGTGGGTTGACTGAAAGTGTGTCAGATATAAATGTATATTATTCATATCTAATATTATTTTGAAAATGAGTCAGAGTCAGAAAACTTTATTGATCCTGGAGGAAATAGCTTTTGTTTCAAATGCAGAGACACACAAGACAAGAACAATTTAAAATATAAAGTTAATAAATCCAATGAAAACTGCAGAAAAAAAAAAGAAAAACACTCCATGCACAAATGCTGGGGTATAAAATACAATAGATAAGTAACTTACAGTTAAGTGAATTACTAGTAACGACTGATCTAATTATATTGAAGTGCAGCTATTAGTGGTGCTTTTCCTCTGGATGTATTATAGGTGCTTGTTTTGCGTTGCCACTGTGTTGAATGGCCTGCATCTCTTCATTTCATTTCCATGAAGCCCTCCGGCTGCGAGATGAACTAAAAAAGGAGAGATCACAGGACCGAGTATTTGGATTGGCCATAAAAGAGAGATTTTAATAGCTTGGGAATGAGTTGACGATGCCAGAGTGTTCTTTATAAGGCCTTATAAAACGCTACTTCATACTGGAGGCTTCATACTTCTTAAGGACAAGCCATCCCTGCAGTTAGGCTCATGTCAGTGTGTTATTACACAGTTACTGTTTGGTGTCAGATGTAAATAAGTCTGCGACTTCATTTGCCTTTTTTTGGCCTCATCAACGGTGGTTTATCTATTATGCGCCCTAATAGGAAAATCCCCTGGCCGAGAGACACTGAAATTTGTTTGGTTGGGTTAGTGAGTCTATGGTAACGTTTTATTTTCATTTCAGGAGCTGTGGGAAAGAACTTTGAGAAATAGAAACGGAGGCATCGTCCAGTATCCCACGGTTTGCAAACAGTGTTGGAGCTTTAGGGAAATAAAATAAAATCTGGTTCTAAAATCTGATTGGCTGTATCCCACTCAAAGCCGTTGTAAAATGCTCACTGTATGCACACATCTCTAACTGCCTCACAACAGTTGAGTTCTTGTTGAGTGAATTGTAGCAGCAACATGACAGAGAATGTGTAGTATAAAAAAAGTAGAAGAATATGTGTGTGTGTGTATGTGTGTGTTTGCCGTTAACGAATTTGCCATAAACGAATGTGCAGCGCCATCAGAAGGGCAGAAATGATCATATCAGCGTGATTATTTGATGAGAAAACACTATTACGTGTCAGTTTTTGCATCCATCCTGCTACATGTTCAAGGTTGTAGGAGAGAAGTGTATGAAATGACAGCCAAATGCAATGATTGAAAGTTTTTGTCATCAAGGCAAAGGTGCGCTGCTTTAAACAAACAATATACGAAAAATAATAGAAATGTAAAATCTCCCAGAAGAGTTTTGTTATTTTTTTCATATTGGAGCGCATGCTCAGCAATTTAAATAAACTGAATGGCTTTGCCTAATTACAGTTTCTAAGATACGACTGGATAGTCGGTGTTTAAGTGGGAGAATCGGTTTACTGCAGTGCCACCCTGAGACAGACCAGTGTTGCAGCTCTAGTTCAAATTGAAGACAGACGTGCCATTTTTAGGATAAATTAGCCTAGAAGAAAATACTGTAAAAGTCAATACTGTAATAACATTTTGGGACAATACACTGCATTCCCTTGAATAGGACTGCAGTGTATTGTTACAAACTGCTCTTACAGTATTGACTACAATGTGGTGTTATGACCTATTAAAAGCACAAATAACAGCTTCTGAACTAATAGTAGAGGAGGAACCAGTATCAAAGATGAGAATCACCCAGCAACAGCCTGGTGTAGAGCATTGCTAAGCACAGATTAAGCTTCAGGGCCAGCTGATTTGCCCCATCGGTGCTTTGAAAAGGGTGAAAAAAAACGCAGTTTTCACAGGTGTGCATGGATCATTATGGTACACTTGTATTACAGTATTATATTATGTGGTTCAGTGTTTCCTTCAAAGTAGTTCATATGAAGCATATGGATCTTATTATGAGGTTTTTTTTTTCAGTGGCCCACAGCTGACCGTCTGAAAATTTGCCCCAGAAGATGTGAACGTGTCCCTGAATGCCCCATAAAAGGCTCTATCATCTGTAAAAGATGAAGGATTTGTGTGGGACGTTGTTAAATGTGCTTTTACAGTGAATAATTTCCCCAGACATGTAGAATTCAATCCAAATTCTGTTTAAAAGCGATATCCTTAAATCATTCTCACATACAGTCTTTTTGGCTTTTTTAGTCATTTTACATTTCCTACACCCATTTCCATGGTTACACTACACCCATATCTGTGTTTACACCACACCCATTTTCATGGTTAAACTACACCCATTTCTGGGGTTACACTCATTTTAACAGGAACCCAAGAGTTCTGATAAGACACGCCTCCTCCTCACTGGATGTTTTGAAATTAGTTGAAAGTATTCAAACCTTCAGGTGTAGCAAACATTAGCTGGCATTAAGACCAACCCCCTTTCTGAAACCGCTATTCTACAGCATTTCCTGAGCCTGATGACATCATCACAGTTCCTTAAGTTTACTGAGTCTATTTTCTGCTTGCATAGATCAGAAAAAGATCCTCGTGGTTACAAAGAATAACGACATTTCCATCTGGGAATTCGTTTCCATTATATTTGCCATCACTAACTAACTACCGGTACATACTGTACATAAACAGAGAGCAATTGAGAATCGCGTGATGAGTCAAACGCACCGTGTGATGTCGCTCTCAGTGACCTTTTAGCTGAGGACTCCAGAGCCAACTGCGCACCAAAACTTTATATGATTCATTCTAATAGATGGAAAATGTGGCTGAAATGTATCTGTGCCCGGATTTTATACTGCAGTGTAGCACAGATGCATTTAGCAGAGTATGTGTGTGTGTGTGTGTGTGTGTGTGTGTGTGTGTGTGTGTGTGTGTCTGGTGGTCCTTTCCTCTGTTATGTATGTTTGTGTGATATGAGTACTTTGGCAGTCTGGACCCTGAGCCAGCGAGCTGCCTGTGTCTGACTCTATCCTGCCCCCCCCACCCCCACCACACACAACACACAAACACACACAGAAAGGAACCCGTGTTTGTTTATTTATTATCTCCTTGTAGATCCACTTCTTGATTCATTAATATTCAGAATGAATAATAATGTATTTGGTTACTGTATGAGTAATAAGTAAGGTAGATTATGAGCCTTAGGCATTCTTACTGAGAGGGTTGGAGCACTGTGTGGGAATAGGAGTGTTTTTTCGTGCGGCATGTGGGTGTGTGTCAGAGTGCAGGTATGAAGGAATGTGTCAGACAGTTCCGGGAGCTGAAATAACGCACGTGTAGCGAAATACTGTAAATCCTGTGTGGAATACCACAACTCTGGACTGTCGTTTACAGCTGTACTGTCTGGAGCAAGAAGAATGCTTTTGTTTCTAGCAGAGAGAGAGAGAGAGAGAGAGAGAGAGAGAGAGAGAGAGAGAGAGAGAGAAAGACAATAGGGGTGAGAGTGATAGTAAACTGCGGAAAGGGAGAATGGACAGGGGAAAAGAGGTAGAAGACAGAATGAAAAAGGAGAGGGCGAGAGAGAGAGAGACCGAGACAGGAAAGAAGAGAGAGAGAAGGTGAGAGGTAAAGTAAAAGAAAGGGGAGATAGGTGGAGAGAGTGATGGAATGAAAAGGAGACCTAGAGAAAGCAGTGGAGGGAGTGATAGAAAAAAGGGTAGGGGAGTGATGGAGAGAAAAGAGAGAGAAATATGGATAGGAAGCGACAGAAGTAGGAAGAAAAGAAAAGTGAGAATGGAGAAAGTGTGTGCGTGAGAGAGAATGAGATTGAGAGAAGGAAGAGAGAGGGTGAGAGAGAGAAAGGGAGTGAAAGAGAGTCAGAGAAAGAGAGAGGAGAGAGAGAGAGAGAGGGAAAGAGAATTAGATTGAGAGAGAGAGAGAGAGAGAGAGAGAGAGAGAGAGAGAGAATGCGTATTCGATTGAGAGAGGGGGGGGGGGCTTTTGTTTGTCCAGCTGATTTTTCATTTCCAAAACCTTCCCCTGCCCCAATACAGCCAAGCACTTTTCCATTCACACACACACACAGTGCGTGTCAGGCTCTGACTCCACATTCAGTAGATTTCCTCTTTACTCTTTGCTGTGTTTATGGTCCGTATGCTTCATTCAGGATTGTGGATGTTTAGAGATGTCACACTGAATCATTATTTTTGTTGTACAACTGACCAGAACCACTTAAAAAGACATTTTAACATATGTTTTGTTGCTAGATTAGATTTTATTAGATCTATTTCACCGGCATTTTGTTGATTCTTCATGTGAATGACTCACCTGCCTCATGTATGACCATTTGAAATCGAAATGCCAAATTTCGCCTCGTCAGTGGATTTCAGAGCCAAAAGGGCGGACAGATTTTGCCGCAGAATTTAATTTTTTTGTTTGCCTCAGTTTCTTTCCCTTTATTTCCTCTCTGAACTCCTGTGCTCGTTCGTCAGGCTGAGCGAAGAGAGAAGAGAGGTTTTACGGTTTCTGGTCGTCCTCCTTTTCCAGCAGGTTGTGTATCATTTGAAGGCTCGACCAAATTTAGAGGCAGTTATTATGGATTTTGACAGTGGGAGTGGACGTTTCCTTTTTGTTCTCTGGCCTTCAAAGACCAAGGCCAGACGTTTCAGTGCAGGAGGATAAACAGCTCAGAGTCTCCAGCGGGACTAAGACAGGAGCTAGAAGATACTTCCACAGTAGGACATTTCAAGTTGTTGCTGGAATTGTGCATCGTCAGACTCAAATATCCCATGGAATAGCACAGCCTCAAGTGTATTATTGTGACAATATCAGTTATTATTTGATTATTTAATAATCTGTGTAGAAAATAGTTCTGATCTAGCACTATTCAATTAAAAGAAATGTTATTCCTTATAGTATCTTTTTCTATTGATAGTTTTTTTACTGGTCAGTTATGAAAGTTATGAAAGTCAAAGTGAATATTTATTCCCATCGCAGCTATATGCATGTTTACAGTGAGACGAGACGGCATGGTTCCAGATTTTACAGAGTATACACAGGCACATATTATATGCATATATAAATAAGCTATAAATATAAACTCTAAACTGCAACTAAAAAGGTGTAATTTAAAACAAAGATCATTTTTAAACATCCAAAAATGGAGATAAGATGGCTCTCAGCCAATCACATTACAGGGTCGGAACTTACTATGCTGAGTGCTATAGGTCAGTAGAACAATGCCAATATCTACTTAAGGATGTCAACACTAGAAAGTTACACACACACACACAGACACAGACACACACACACAAACACACACACACACACACACACACACACACACACACTAATTTCTCTGAATGATAACCTGATATTGCTTCTTCACTTTGTAAGAAAAATTACCCACCTACATCTTTAAAAAGTACAAACATTAAACATAGCAACCAATAAATAATGATTCATGGTCCAGAAATGACAGAAAATTAAAATAGACATTAGCGACACCTGGCGCAGGGGTTAGCGCTGTGGCCACATAGTAAGAAGGTCCCAGGTTCGACTCCCGGATTGGGCGCAGGGCCTCTCTGTGTGGAGTTTGCATGTTCTCCCCGTGAGCGTGTGGGTTTCCTCCGGGAGATCCGGTTTCCTCCCACCACCAAAAACATGCATGCATTGGGGATAGGTCAATTAAGCATGCTAAATTGCCCCTAAGTATGACTTTGCATCTGTCTCCATATGTGGCCCTGCAACGTGCTGGCGACTGCCCAGGGTGTACTCCGCTTTCGCCCCTTGCAGCTGGGATAGGCTCCAGCCCACCACCCCCCACCGCCACCCTCCGACACCGAGTGTGGAACAAAGGGGTAGAAGATGGATTAGTGACACCGGATGGGTTTCAGCAGACCATGGCACATATAACCCCGTACTTTTTAAAATACGAGTAAATTTATGAGTTATCATGACTAAACTTGCAGCGTTTAAGTCACAGCTGTGAAGATTCTTTCCACAAATCACCAACTGCTAAACTGCTAAAATATACAACAGTGAACAAAGTAGTTACTTTTGCCTACACAGTCTGATGGGTTGTAAAGTGTTCTGCCAGGGTACATAGTTTTTTCCTTTTTCCGAGAGTTCCATCAACTTAGACTAAAAGCATCCATTGTCCAATGGTTAGTGGAATATTAGAGGTTTGGTGAAAAAATCAGATTCAACAACACAGGTGGAGGACTTTTTTTTTAACTAATCCACCTGTGTGAAGGAAACTGTGTGTCTGGTCACAGTAGATCATAACAGCTGTGATTGTTTTCACTTAAAGCATTCTGTTGCTTTTACACTGTGGTTTACCCAAGAAATAGGTAACGCAGAGAAGCCCCAAACATCGCTTCAGAATGTACACTGTATGAGCAAAAGTATTGGGACGCCTGACCATTACACCAACAAGGATATTGCATTCAGATAGACTTTAATATGGAGTTTTTCCCCCTTCTACTTATATTGAAAGGCTTTCCATAAGATTTAGGAGTTTCTGTGGGAATTTGTTCATTCTGTAGAGCATTTATGAGATCAGGCACTGATGAGGACAACAAAGCCTGGCTCTGTTCCAGTTCATCCCAAAGGTGTTGGATGGGGTTGAGGTCAGGGCTCTGAATGGGCCAGTTGAGTTCTTCCACACTGAACTCATCCAGCCATGTCTTTATGGAGCTTGCGTTGCGCACTGGGGCACAGTCATGCTGGAATAGAAAAGGTTCTTCCCCAAACTGTGTCCACAAAGTTGTCCAGAATTACTTGGTATGCTTGATTTTATACACCTGTGGCAATGGGTATGAGTGAAACACCTGAATTCAATAATTTAGAGGTGTGTCCCAATGCTCTTGTCCTTTATAGTATAATTTATAAGGACAAAAAACAGTGGCAATTTCTTATGCCAAAAAAGTAGTGCCAGCAGCATAAAGTTGCTTTTGCTTTGCAACCAACAGTCTCTGTGCGTTTCATATGTTTTTTTTTGTCTAGCTACTTTAGTGTAGGACAGATCGATTGGTTGACCCTTCTCTCTCTAGGTCAGCAATGCTGCCTGAAGCTGAAGATCAGTGTGTTGCTGTCGATCAGATGCGCCTGTGGTTTGGGTAATGTTTGTGTTTCAGCATGACCCTCACCCTTGCCACATTCATTAAGGGTCAGCTACAGGTCATCTGCCAAGGAAGAGTTCTCTACCGTTCACTTTCAGATTTTTCAAGGGACAAAACTAAGAGCAATGGTTGATCTTGGAATTTTCCATTAGGATTCACAGTGGGATTACTGTGTCATCTCACAGATAATGCAGATATCAGTATAAGAATGTAATTATTGATGAATTTAACATTTTAGAGGAAAAGAAGCAGGTTGTCCAGAATCAACAGGGCTTCAGTCTGGTTGCAAGCTATGTTTTCATTTTCTGGGCATAAGAAAGTTGCACGAACTGGTTGTAAGCTGAATTTGTTACACCTAGCAGACTATTATTGACAAACAATAATAGTTATAAACAATAACATATGTAACATATATATATATATAGATATATATATATATATATAGATATATATATATATAGATAGATAAATGTATATGCATTACAGTTATACGGTTATTGTTTGTATAACTCTCCTGGGACTCAAACCCACAACCTTCTGATTGCAGGGGTGACTCTCTAAACAGCCATCCAATGTTTGGAAATAATTATGTAATTATTTAAATTTCACGTTATAAACTTCAGACAAATGTATACAACTAATCAGATAGGCCCAAGCGAACACACATCAGCTGACCCTTAGACCCTTGATAAGTTAACTGCTGTGAGGATAGAGTTGCATTCAGCCATGAGACCATTATTGAGGTCCGCTGTACTGTTCTGTTCTGGCTCAAATGCGGCTTATTGAGGCTCACTGAGTCCAGCCCTTCTCCCACCACTGACCCTGACCCTGTCTTCTGACCTTTCTGTCTGGACTCGATTCGAGACTGCCCGGTGTGAATTCTCACAGTTTGTGGAGTCCTTGTGCAGTCAGTGTGGAATCTGTAAGGTTTTTCGTCAAAAATGTTCTACCTTGTCATATGGCCATTGACTTGCATGAAATAGTGACCATCTGAAACAAGGAGTACGACGGACATTTTTACGCATGGTCAGAAACTCAGTGGTACTTCAGAAAGAAAGACAGGTGTTAGGTTCATATTTATGAGGGTAAAAGAAAATATCTCTGAAAATGTGAGAATTTTTAAAGATGGTGATATGTGGTTATAATTTAAACCCTTAAAATGTTTAACCATCACAATTTACTCTTCAACCCAAAGGAGTTGATCAGCAAAGACAATGTTTGGTGCCTGATGTTTGCGTCTTTAGTTTTGCACTGGAGCTATGACGCTGATGAAGCTAACAAGTAATAGAAGCAATGGAAGCTAAGTTTAGCATCCAATTAGCAACTTGCAAACTTACCTCAAACTGTGATAAGTTAACTTACATAAACACGGATCTAATAAACTTGGGTATGACGTGTGTAGATATATGATGTTGTGCATGAAGGCACATAAACTGTACGGTGATGATGATAAGGCTGGCTAGTATAGAAGAACAAAACATCATCAGCCTGTGCTAGAGGTGCCTTAACAAAACAAGATGTCTTTCAGTTTGGCGATCATGCCTTTTATGTGTGGGGAGGAAAATCCAAAGAAGAGATGGCATACCGATGTTCCTTCATTTTGCCTTCATGCTGTTTGGATTTTGAACACTGTGTGGCATTGATAAATACTTCATTACATGTCGCATTTTAATTAGCTGGTCAGTAGACGTAGGTTGTAGCAGCACACAGTGTAAGAAATGTAGGATGAGAGGATCATCCTACACTTCTTACATTGTCAGAAAATAATCGCAAGTTTTCTTTGGTCGCAATGACAACGGCCATCTTTGAACCTTTCTCACAGTACGACGTAGGATCACCATTTAGGAGCCAAGACCAAAAAAATCACCATGATTGATTCACGATTGTTATCTTTTATCTGTGAACAGCCCAAAATCGTGCCATGTATACCAGGCATAAGATAACCATGCACAATGCCAGTTGTCAGCTAGAGGGGTATAAAGCCCTTGGGATCAGTGGAACTGCATCCTCTGGAGTGATGGAGCTCAATCCACTATCTTTGGGATGATTTGGAATGATGTTTGTGATCCAGAACTAATCATCCAATGTCAGTACCTGACCTCACTAATGCTTTTGTGGTTGAATACAATAAAATCCTCATAGTAATTCTTGTGTAGGGCCTTTGCAGCAAAGTAGAGGCTGAAACTGTCCATGGTCATTAATGTAACTATATATACTGTATGTGATTTTTTGGGGGGAATTTTGCCAAACAGAAGGTCTTCAAGGTAATACAAGGTTCTTTGCTGGACAGACTTTGACAGCAGGCAGGTTAATTTCTATTTTGGGAAAGCAAAAGCAACACAGAGTTTCACTGCCTTATTCAGGAGCTGAAACTCTGAGAGCTTTAGCACATACTGCACAGGCACCTGTGAAAATAGTATTTGAAAGGAGAACACAAGTTTGGTTCCAGATTTCTCCTCGGTTCCTCCAGCCATTGTTTGGATTTGTGAAAATCCATCAGCAGCTCCAGATTTAATTTAATGAAAGACAGATTGAGTCAAACCAGGTTTCTGAAGGAAACTACAAGTAATATTGGACTTCCACAGTGAACACATTGACATACTGTACATACACAATTTACTGTACAATGTTTGTTGTATTTATTCTTTTTGGTTTTAGTTAGTGTATTAAGTCAGATTAATGTGTAAAAAAAACTCACAGCTCATCTAAACATTTTAATTTTTGTATATTGTTATGTTTGTAGGTGTCTAAGACCTTTGCGCAGTTCTGCTGTAGCTTGGATCTCAGTAACTAAGGCTGAACTGATTTTAGAGATGTTTGTGGCAGCTGTGACAATACTGAGAATGAACTGATTATTTTAACAAGTTGTGGTTGCTGGGACACACCCAATCAGACAGTTATCTGTTGGCATGCCAACACCAAAGATGACAAGTGATTGGTCAGTGAGTGAATGGTCACCTGGGGACAATCGTAAAAATTAAACAGAGGGCGGGTAAAATAATGTTGCCAGCCAAAGAATCTAGTTTGGTGTGCAAGATATCACTCAAATAAATCCCATCTGTGTAAAAAGGCCTCTAGGCATAGTAAAGCATATAGACATTCTAATCTCTCTCTCCCTCCCTGTCTCTCTCTCTCTCTCTCTCTCTCTCTCTCTCTCTCTCAGAGGTCTTTTCATCACTATCCATGACCGCTCTCATATCCCCACGCTTCTGCAAAGCTGGCCGGAGAAAGATATTCGGGTGAGTTTTTTTTTCCCCTTGAGAAACTCAAAGCATTCCAGATGGACACCAAAACTTCCAAAAGACATTGATTCCTAATGTATGTAGACTTGACAGTAAAAACGATCTCATAAACTCATAATAATTTGCTCATTAAGCATTAAAAGGTCATTAGGATGATGATGTCATTCCCCCTGAGGCCTGTGGGAAGTGGAGAGGAGAGAGTTTGGTGTGCAGGAATGAAGCAGTAAAAATTTTAACGTGGCCTAAGACTGCGTCACGCTAATAAAGGAAACGGGTTTATTTTGGGATCGATCGCCTCTGGAAATGGAATGTATTGGGGGGTTTTTCTTTAGTTGTAGTAAACAAACATAGTGTGATTAGATCACACTGTTTGAATCAAGAAAGTTTTCTCTGGCCTCTCTTGAGCCACCGGTGCTGTAAAAGTTTTCAAGGACCACATTTTGATTTCATAAGAGACTGTACAATATGATTTATTATTACAGTATTCCACCTATCCATCTATTGTATGAGCCTCGTATCCTTAACCAGACTCCTTGGGGGTGCTGGAGTCTGGAGAGGTCACCAGTCCACCTTAGTCCACTCACACACACTCATAATTATGGGCAATTTAGCATCTCCAGTCAACCTGATGTGCATGCACCCAGACAGGGGGAAAACATGCAGACTCCACACGGAAAGGACCCTCAGCCACCCTGTCCAGAGTATTAACAGACAAACAAACAAGCATAAATCTAGTATACACATATATGACACCTTTGGTATGGTATTTTTATTGTGACCTATTAAGACTCATTTTTTTGTCTAAATATATTTGAAAGGCTCCATATCCTACATTATTCACCAAAACCAGATATTATTCAGACCAGCTCATTGTTCTCTCCTCATCCCTTAGAATTAAACCTGCTGTTTTTGTTCCTGTGCCTTTAAAACTGATAGATTGTAATAGTTGGAACAGACCATTTTTAACACTGTTTGAAAACACAAGATGCCCCTTGAACTAGTTAAGAATTGCTTCTGGAGATATGAGGTTTCATTCCAACAGCAAGTAAATGTAAAAGTTCTCTCTTTGATTGTCCTGTATTTTAAAGATTGATCAGCACTGAAATACTCTATGTAACTTCAGAGTGAATGTGTGAACTGTTGTACGCTGAAAAGAGCGAGATATATATAAACAGAAACACAGTGATGTAAAATGTGCTGTTTTTGTATCCTGCATATTGTACCTATCCTGAAACTTAATTTGAACACTGCAAGTGCCTTTTGTGTTGTGTGACCATTTCATGATGAATGGACCAATACATTTCAATTCTTTAATTTTTTCATTTTTAATTTCCATTTTGGAGATACATGTTTTCTGGACATCAGCCAAATATGGTAGACAGTATTTGTAAAAATGTAAACAACATATGTAAACATGTTTGCATACTTATCAAACATTTTTTTTTTTCATATTTTTTATGCAAACATGATAATGATATATGTCTTGCTGTTGGCAGGCGGTGGTGGTGACAGATGGTGAGAGAATCCTGGGACTGGGTGATCTGGGTTGTTATGGCATGGGCATCCCTGTGGGTAAACTGGCACTGTACACGGCCTGCGGGGGGTTGCCCCCCCAACAGTGTCTGCCAGTCATGCTGGACGTGGGCACGGACAATGAGGTAAACAGAAATTGCAGCAATAACAACAACATGATGTCATTTGTGGGGATGCCACAGCCATACGTAACTTTACAATGATACAGGGATGTTTGAGTGTGTTTATATGTGACTCCTGTGACTGAAGAGCTACTCAGTTAGTTGTTAGAAACTGTACATAAATATAACTGCACAAAATGAAAATGTTCTGGAGCCAACAGCAGTCTTTTAAAATCTAGTAAAAATGATGCACTATGTAAAATTTTGTGAATTTTTTAGAAGTCTCTGGATATCAACAGAAGATGATTTTGAGAAAAAAAAAAACAATCTTGGATAGTTTGATTGTACAGTAAACGAGCCGTCCAGTGATACATAACATGATTATACGGAGTGTGGCTGGAGCTAAGTCTTAATTGAAATTGTTAAATTCTAGAAAATACTGTTAAAATGCAAGTTGACCTGACCTAAACATGACTAAATGGAGAAAAAACAAAAACAAAAATCTGTGTATATATATATTTATTTCAAT
Organism: Hydrocynus forskahlii; assembly: GCA_037974365.1. Lineage (NCBI taxonomy): Eukaryota > Metazoa > Chordata > Actinopteri > Characiformes > Alestidae > Hydrocynus > Hydrocynus forskahlii. Next base: position 25,993,952 of record JBBPCX010000040.1, on the reverse strand, counting down.
GCATCACCATTAATAACATAGCAACTATTCCATCTTCCATAGTCCCCTCAGTTTCGTTTATTTACTGTGGTGATTGGCCTGTTCTCTGTTTTTGTGTGATGCTCTTTCTCTTCGTGGAGCAGCTCAAATCACTGCAAGTAACGGTGTGACATAATTTAATTAAAACATTGACATTTTGAGATTGTATTACTGTTTAAGAGAAGACATATTATCGAGAATTTACCCAAAATCTGAAAAAATTGTTTGCGGGACCAAATGCTAGGTTCTTGCTGAAACATTCCTGACAGTGCCATAAATGACAATAGGCTCTTACAAACATGTATATGTCATATAACATTATAACATAACATTATAGCCATTATAGTCTCTTATAATGAACCTGGTTCCTTTGTCTCCTTTCTCCTGTTTGTAAACTCTGTGTCTTTAGGGAAAGGAAAGGTCAGGCTGAAACAGCACAGGGCCCAGAATAGCAGTGTGGAGTGTGTGTGGGGTGGAGTGTGTGTTATATTTAGTGTGTAGTCTGTATATACTCGTCATCAGCTGGGCCAAAGGCGTGGCACCACATGACAGGCAAACCGCTGGCGAAACTTCTGAGGATCAGTGCCAGAAGCAGTTTCCTGACCACGTGTGCTAGTGTGTGTGTGTGTGTGTGTGTGTGTGTGTGTGTGTGTGTGTGTTTGTGTGTGTGTGTGTGTGTGTGTGTGTGTGT
>JBBPCX010000040.1:25968197-25988281 GCA_037974365.1 Hydrocynus forskahlii | reverse complement strand
TATATATAGAGAGAGAGAGAGAGAGAGAGAGAGAGAGAGAGAGAGATAAATATACACATTAAGTTTATTTACTTCTTCTCTACTTTTGACAGCACCTTGCACGTTCCAGCTTTAGCTACAACTTACGATTGTACTGGCTATTAGCAAAGGTCGCAAAATAAATGACATTATTTGCTCTTATAGCGCACCGTTATGTGTGGTCGATACTTCATGTATAATATGGCAAACAGAATAAAGGGCTACATCAAACGTTGATTTAATTCTGCTCTATTTTTAACAGCTCTGTGTTATTGTTTACACCTTGCACTTTGGAGCTTGAGCTGCACCTGAAGACAAATGTTTTGGACCTGTCACTTTTATGTCCCTCCTCAAGTTGTTTTTGGTCGTTATTTGTTATTCTTATGCTCACAGAACTCAACACAGTACGAAAACTTTTACCTCGGTGCTGTTTCAGACTGTTTATTCTCTTACTTCAGAAAAAACTGAAGTTCTTCTTTCTCCCTCAGGGAAGTAAGTAAAGCTAGAAGCTCGTTACAAAAAAGGCCAGAATGTCATGTTAGCAATATCACCTGATCTCGCTGAAGATCCTCCGTTAAAAAGAAAGCGCAACCAGAACTGGCCACTTCTTCCCCTACTCCTCTCTTCGTTTACCTGAAACGGAGAAGAATCCTTCTCAGACCCTCCGGCACACAGGCTTCCTTCTGGGGTGGGGCCTGGAAGTCCCGCCCCCTAAAACGCCATTCGCTGCTGACGCCTTTGTAGACACGCCTTCGCACCGCCCACAAATTGTAACGCTCGTAAAGCCCTCTTCGCAAGGGCGCGTTCCAATATCCACACTAATACACTACGAAGGGACCACATACCACATGGACAAAAGTATTGGGACACACCTGTTTTTCAGGGTTTGGGGTAGGCCCCTTACTTCCCGTGAAGGGCAATGTTAGTGCTTCAGCATACCAAGACACTCTCGACAAAGACATGCTTCCAACTCTGTGGACACAGTGGGGAAGGTCCTATTCCATTCCAGTTTGCACGGTAAAAAGTTCAAGTTCAAGTTCAACTTCAAGTTTTTACAGCACTTTATCATTCACAGAAGGCCATTCAATGTGCTGTACAGAAATGGAGAATAAAATAAGAATAAATACAAATTAGAAAAAAATAACACAAGATAATGAGAGGGATAAAAGAAGTAAAAGAATACATAAAAGAATGTTAAAAAGTGCAGTAAAAGTGCAAATATTTAAAGGAAGGCAGAGGAGAAGTGCTGTTTTTAACAGCTTTTTGAAGCTGGCTACAGTTGGTGCAGATCTGCAGCTTGTTCCATCAGTGAGCTGCATAATGACTAAATGCCATTTCACCATGTCTGGATTCTGATCTTCTTACCACTAACTGGCCAGCTCCTGCTGATCTAAGAGACCTACTAGGAATATATACTTCGAGCATATCAGAGACGTACGTAAGACCCAGACCATTGAGTGTCTTGTACACAATAAGTGATGTTTTGAAGTCAATTCTGTACTGAACTGGGAGTCTGTACAAGGACCAGAGAGTAGGAGTAATGCACTTTCTTTTCTTGGTTTTGGTTAGAACTCTGGCAGCAGCATTTTGAATGAGTTGGAGCTGTTGAAAGGACTTAGAAATCCCAGTGAGGAGAGCATTACAATAGTCAACCCTGCAGGAAATGAAGGCATGAATCAGTTTCTCTAAGTCTTGTTTGGACACAAAGTCTCTAACTTTAGCAATGATTTTGAGGTGCCAAAATGCTGACTTTGTGACAGCTTTGATGTGATCATCAAAACTTAGGTCTTCATTCAGGATCACACCAAGGTTTTTTACACGGGTGGATGTCTTAAGTGCTCTTGTTTCCAGGTTTGCACTAAGAATTGATCTTCCCTCTTTATTACCAAACAGAATAATCTCCGTTTTGTCTTTATTTAATTGGAGAAAATTATGATGCATCCAGTTATGTACTTTCTCAAGGCACCGACACAATGAATCGATTGAGCCAAAGTCATTTGGTGAGAGAGCTAGATAGATCCTTCTAGTGACAACCAGGCCTCTACCCGCATCTCAGACTCCCTCCCCACCTCAGGTTGAACCCCAGCAAGACTGAGCTGCTCCTCATCAAAGGGAGTCCTTCACCAAGCCACGATCTCACCGTTTCTGTTGGGAACTCGACTATTGTCCCTTCGAAGAAGGTAAGAAATCTTGGTGTTTCTCTTGATGAAGATCTGTCTTTCTCGCCGCAGGATGACCAGATCTCCAGAGCGTGCAGTAAATGTAAATGTAAACGAGTGTCATCTGCATAGTTATGATAGGACACATCATTCTCTTTAAGAATTTGACCCAGAGGAAGCATATACAGGTTGAAAAGGACAGGTCCCAGAATGGACCCCTGAGGGACTCCATATGGCATGGCGGTTTTCCCTGATTTACATGAGCCGATTGAGACAAAATATCTCCTGCCTTCCAGGTACGACTGGAACCGTACCTGAGAGCCCAACCCAGTTTTCAAGCCTGTCTAGCAGGATATTATGGTCAACAGTGTCAAAGGCTGCACTCAGATCTAGCAGCACCAGTACAGTAATTTTCCCTCCATCTGTATTCAGGCGAACATCATTTAGTACCTTAACAAGAGCAGTTTCTGTGCTATGATATTGACGGAAACCTGATTGATAATCATCAAAGAATCTATTTGTGTCCAGGTAATTACTGATTAGATTAAAAACTACTTTCTCCAAAATCTGTGGGTCTATAGCTGTTAAGAGTTGAAGCATCTAAATTACACTTCTTCAGGAGGGGTCTAATAACTGCGGTTTTCAACAGTGCTGGAAAAATGCCTGAGTTCCGAGAGCTGTTCACAATGTGCAGCAAGTCCTGCACAAAGCAACTAAAAACACTTTTTAAAAAGCTTGTAGGTAGAGTGTCCAGGGAACATGTAGATGGTTTAAGATGAAGCACTATTTCTTCATGAGTTCTAACATCTATATGATCAAACTTGGACATCTTATTTCTCTGGGTTGACCTAAAGTTACTTGAGTGTGTAGATCCAACGTTATGACTAATATTTTCTATTTTGTGATTTTTTTAAAATTTGTTGTATTTTGAATCTGTGAGGAACTCTGAACGTAACTGCACCTAGGGATTTGTTAATCTCTCTACTGTAGCAAAGAGAGTATGAGAGTTCTTAGTGTTCCTGTGGATAATATTAGAAAAATATGCCCTTGCTCTGTGGAGTCTCTCTTTGAAAATGTCATAATCAACTTGGAGATTAGTTTGCCTCCAGTGGCGCTCTGCTTTCCTACACTCTCTCTTTTGATTAGTAGCAGCAGAGAACTTTATCCACGGGCTTTTTGTTTACCAGAAATGGTTTTGGTGCAATAGCATTAAGGGCCCTGAGCATTTTAGAGTTAAAATGATTAAGACATTCATCTACAGACTCTGCTGTAATGCTTGCAGTCATAGATATGGTTTCCATAAAGACACACCTGGTATTTTCATTAATGTACCTCTTTTTGACAGTCCTGGAGCCAGTTTTAATGATAGGACAATTGACACATTAGAGAAAATACAGTGATGGTCTGACAAAGCCACATCTAAGACATTCACAGAAGTAACACTGAGGCCTTTACTGATAACCAGGTCCAGTGTGTGACCTCGAATATGAGTGGGGCCGGTCACATGCTGAGTGACTTCAAAAGTGTCAAAAATGGCAGCTATTTATTTGGCAGTACTGATGTTAGGAATGTCAATATGGATATTAACACCTGCAATGATAAAGGAGTTAAAATCAGTAGAAATCAGTGACAGCAGATCAGAAAATTAATCAATAAAATTAGGACAGTACTTTGGTGGCCTGTAGATAATTACAAGCAGAATTCTCAGTGAGCATTTTATGACTGTGCAGAGATATTCAAAAGAACTGAATTCACCCAATGATAACTGCTTGCACTGGAATTTATCTCTGTATAACATATTAACACCACCACTTTTCCTGCCCACACAAGAGACATTAAAAAAGTTAAAGTTCGGGGGAGCTGTTTCGTTAAGAACCAATGCACAGCAGCTGTCATCAAACCAAGTTTCAATTAAGAGCATTAAATTGGTCGTGTATGTAGTAATAAGGTCATTGGCTAAAAGTGATTTGTTGTTTAGTGACCGGATATTCAAGGGACCAATACAGGTTGTGGCTTGCATAGAATAGAGCACAAGTTAGCGTGATTGACTCCACAAACTGGGCGCACTCTGTTCCCAATTACAACTGGAATAACTGAAAAAGGTCCCAGTGTGTCCTGAGAGTCATCAAAAGTGTTAACACTACTATAGCAGAGACTTTTCAGATATCAGTCCTCATTAATGACAGCTGCATCCTGAAGCTGCTGCCGTTGTGGGAGAGGGCCGAGAGCCCTGCTTACAGGAGGGCGGGGCCGTGAGGGACGGGGAAGGGCACCTTGAGTTGGTGGCAGAGGTGCATGTCGCTTCCTAGGTTTGACTTGGGGACTGTCAGTTGTGGTTCCTACAGAAGATATATCCAGTTTTTTAAGACATGCTGGATACAGTGATACAGAGAGGGTGGAGTGTAGCTGCAGCATGTCCAGTGACTGGGGGAGTTCAAAGAGTTTCAGGAGCAGTGAAGGTGACCATTCTGTCAAACGTGAACACACCACAGCACACAGTGTGAACAGCACGAAATTCAACCTCTGCATTTAACCCATTCACCAAGTGAAGCAGGGCCAGGAACACGGTGCCCAGGGAGCAGTGTGTGGGGACAGTACCTTGCTCAGGGTACCTCAGAGGTGCCTAGCGCTCTTGGGAATCAAACCCATGACTTCCTGATCGAATGCCCTAACCACTAGGCTACCAGCTGCTACCAATTGCACAAGCAATTGCTTGTGCAATTCCTGATCAATGAGCACCTGCTATCCTTTGGTTCTAGTGTAGAGAGGTTCTAAAGCCTCTCTCCAATCTGCAGCATATGAGAGGTCAGGTTGAGCCTCTCACTGACAGCAGGTTATCTAGTGCATTAAGAGTTCAGTGAAATCCCCCTTTAGCAATTCCGACTGTTTCGCATGGGGAGCTTTTTAAAAGACGGAAAATGCGGGAAGCGCCTAAAAGCCTGAATTTTAAAAAAAAAATGTGATAAAATAAAATCAATAAAATGCGGGATGCGCCTAAAATGTGAAAGATAAAAGTGGTGAAATAAAAACGAAGGTAAATAAAAAGCAAAATTAAGCGAAGTGGAGCGAGGCGAAATGCGTCCTTCCATTTCAAGGACCAGGGCATCCTTCCAGTTTAAGAACCAGTATTTTTGCTATCGAATACTCTCACAGGCTCTGCACTGTGCGTGACTGGAGAAAATCTGGGGGAGAAAATCGAAAAAAAGCAAACAAACCTGAGCCTGAAACCCAAATGATCCCAAACCCCAAAACTGATCATGCCATATCAGGCTTGAGTTTAGCAGCAGACGTTCGGGCTACATACCCTGCAGTCTATATCTTTACACACAAAACCCTAAGTGTGTTTATTTATTTATTTATTTTGCATTTTCAGGACAAAATGGCCTGGTTTAGTAAACCAGACATAGATGAACAAAAATCTGCAGCACCTTGCAAAATTTGTGATGCAGATTTGTCTGGATTACAAATGACACATACACACATTGTTCCAGCCAGAGAAGTTTATTGCAAACCAATATACTCTTAAAGTAAATGTTCAAAATGAAGAATGACTTTATTGTCAGTAGATTAAAAAAAAAGCTTTGAGTCCCTAAAGATTCCAGTCTCTTTTTTTAAAAAAATGTATGGCCTATAAAAACAGCTTTATAGGCTATTTGATAGTGATTCTCATGTGCATGATTTGCTGCAGTATGTTCTATTTGACTGACTGCAGTATTAAAATAGTGCCACAGATTCTCGATTCTCTGGACTGGGTTCTGGACCTTGACATGGCCATTGTAGAACATTTCACCTTTTTCAACCATTCCTTTGTCAGTTTGGCCTTGTGCCTGGAATCATTATCCTGCTGAAAAGTGATGTTTCTCTAAAGTGCTATTTATTTTTTTATTTATTTTGCAGACTGAAGCAGGTTGTCTTGCAGTATCTCCCTGTAGTTTTGCCCATCCCTCTGTCCTTCAAAGACAGATAGTGTCACATGCACCAGTCACGTGAAGCACACAAGGCACAGGAAGTGATGTCATCACAGGGTATATAAACAGGAAGAAGGTAACACAGCATTCAGACATTGAGTCTTCATGCCAGCCTGTATCTACTGGTACTGTGAGTACTTCGGTCTCGCTATCTCTGTTTATATACTTGCTATGAGTGTGTAAGTATGTTTGTTCTCAGTGGGAATCTTTACTCTCTTGGGGAGTGTTCTTAGATCAAGGTGCGTGGTTTACTGACTCTCTCATGTGTATCCGTGATTGGGTTCTTCCTCTACGCTACGCTGGGCTAACTGTGGTTCAGGTATGTTCTTGTCTTGTCTCTGTGACAGATAGAGAGGTTGACTGTCAGCAGATAGATTTATAGGTAGAAAATTCACATGCACTAATAATACTGCACATAAGTGTGTTGTCAATAGATGGCTATTTAAATGTGCAGAACTGACAACAACGCACTTTTAATGTAGGTTTTCCCGATTTTAAATATAGAAAAGTGAACGTGTAGACCATCTTCCATATGCGATTGTCATTAACAGACCACTTTTGATTGGAAAAACAGAAACATGTCCATGAAAGCTCGTTTTAGTATTTATGTATACGCTGTGCTCTAAACAGCTGCTGATCCAGTCCAGGTACAACACACGCAATCGCCCTCTTGACCTTGAAATGAATGGCCTCCCAAACCAGTTCCTGCTCCATATTACCATCTAAATGGGCCTGGGAGAAGGTTACGGTGGATTATTTGATGTTTGAATGCAAACACAGATCAAAGCAGCGTGGCCGGCACAAGCTAAATTTACAGTAGCTGGTCTTCAGTGGGTGATTTCAGGATAGCACTGAAATGGTAGAGTCTATTTCATATTCTTTGTGAGTGTTTGTGTGTGTGTGTTTGTGTGAGGGAGAGACCGAGACAGAGAGGTTTGGGCAAGAGAAGAGAAGTGCACATTGTCTGCCTGGTCTGCCGGCCGCTTACAGGAAGAAAGCTCATTATCCATTGTGGTCAGGCACAATAGCGGCGAGGGCTGAGTACAGGACAATACGTGTAAACAGCCACAGGCTTAATTTGAAATGGACCAGAGATCACCAGGTCGTCATTGTAATAACGCTGGTAAATAATGGGTATGAATAGGTGTGCAATTCCAGAATTAGAGAGGCCTACTGATGAATGGCACTAAGAGTGTGGGTGCTGTTCCTGGGCTTATTTAACTACTACATGGTGTTGCCAGTTGCTGCCAAGTCATTCAGCTTCTGTATTGACATGAGAGGTTTCTAGTGCATGTGGATCAGGTTAGACACAATGCTAGCTTTTGGGATATTTTATGATAGACTAGGATGGTTGCTTGTTGAAGCTTCAACGCCAACAACTACAATAACCCAGTCATTACGGACTATTTGATTTAAAGGGTCTGTATAGTTCATGAAGGAAAACAAGGCCACAGTGATTCTTTTTCATGTTCCAGGACAAATGAGTTTAAATGAGTTTTCTATATATTATTCTGTTATTGGCAGACAAAAGGTAGCAAACACAAAAGCTCTGTTTAGTTTTATTTGCATGGCACTTTCTAAAGCCCTTGTCAGTTTTTCAGGAGCAAGAGTGACGCCGACACAGACCAAGAGAGGAAAAACTCGATAAGAGCAAAAGGAAGGATCAATGAGACGAGCCAAGTCTCAGGCAAATCCCTAAAAGAACTGGCGAAGAACCAGTGAGGAGAACCAAGCCTGGTGAGAAAAACGTCTCTAAGAACATGAAGAAGAGTCACTGAGAGAAGCCAGGAGCAAAGATGAAGAACCAGTGAGAAGAACCAAGCCTCAAGTAGAAAATCTCTCCAGGAGAATGAAGAAGAAACACAGAAGAACCAAGCCTCTAAAGGAAATCTCTTTAAGAACATGAGAAAGAACCACTCAGAGGAGCAAATGCTCTGGAAAATCCCTAATAGCATGATGAACACCTACTGAGAAGAACCTGTCATCAAAAGAAAAATTTCAAACGAATAAGGAAGAAACACTGAGAAGAGCAAAAAGTGAAATGCATCCTTTTTCAGTAACCTTTTAATAGTGCAGTTCAGAAACAATGTTAGTTTGACTTTGAATTTTTTCTGCTATGTAGGTCCATTTTCAAAAGTGTTTTTTAAAAAACATACGCATCAGAACCATTTAAACATTCAAATGGTACGACATTTAATGGTTGCCTTTATCAAAGAACTTTTGAAGAACCTTTTTATTCAGAATGTAGACAGGCAAGGAGGAGCTTGTTAATTTGCTAATGAGTTCAGTCAGGTGTACTATGAGATGAAGACAAAAGCGTGGTCAGTGGAGCAAAGATTGGGAAGCCCTGGTGTAGGAGAATTTTACAAGCAAGATTACACAGAGCCTGTAATCATAAAGAGAGCAGACACAGGAGATAAACTATATGGACAAAAGTATTGGGACAATCCTGTTTTTCAGGGTTTGGGTTAGATGCCTTATTTTCAGTGAGGGGCAATCTTAATGCTTCAGCATACCAAAACGTTTTGGACAACACCATGCTTCCAACTTTGCGGCCACAGTTTGGTGAAGAACCTTTTCTATTCTAGCATGACTGTCCTCCAGTGCACAAAGCAAGGTCCATAAAGACATGGTTGGATGAGTTTTGGCGGCGAAGAACTTGACTGGCCCACACAGAGCCCTGTGGGAGCTTGAGCCGGGCCTTCTCGTCCAACATCAGTGCCTGGCCTCATAAATGCTCTCCAGAATGAAAGGGCACAAATTCCCACAGAAACTCCAAAGTCTTGTGGAAAGTCTTCCAAGAAGGGGAGACCAACTCCATATTAGTCTATGTAATTAAATGCAGTATCATTAAAGTCACTTGGTGTAATGGTCAAGCGTCCCAAAACTTTTGTCCATATAGTATACATCAGTCAATAATAAAGGTCTGTTAGAAATTGTCAGAAAAATAACTGGTGGACTAATATGGTACTATGTTAAACAATTAGTCAGTTCACAATCAACAAACTGTAAATCCTAGGCTGTTCCTAGACTGTTTAAAGATTAAATATGCTCTTTAAAAGACCCACAGTGGTGCAACCATAAATTGCCAGATTGCTTTTATTTTTGCCCTCGTCCTCTATACAGTATATCAATGAAATACCATCACTCATAATTTCTGTCTATTATCCACTCTTTTTCCAAAGAGCTTAGAGAATTTGGAAGGATTTCGGAGATTTTGGAATGGACCATTTCTAGACAGTAGAAGCTGTAATAGTGAAATAAAAGATTGGGAGTAAGGGTAAGATTAACACTGAGACTGAGATTGAGAATAAAATTAACTTTAAGATTAAGAATATGCTTAGATTTAGATTAAGATTCTCCCCTGTTTACTAACTGCATGGGTGACGCGGTTTTGGTTCGCAAATACATCTCCATTCCAGTCCTGTGCTTGTTCCCCTCTATTCATGCTCTACTCCCTTGAAATTGATTTTGCAAAATCCTTGACACTTTGTCATTGTCTTTCCTTCTCAGAGTATGCCAGCCAGCCAAGTTCCTGTGTGGTGCGATTCCTTTGTGCAACTGTTTTTTTCAGGCAGCACGTCAGCCAAACACGCAGCCAGCGCAAACAGCAGGTGTTTCTTGTCAAGATACCACACGCTCTTAAAGCGTTCTTGGTGGGGTTGTCGGGTGGTGGATAAAACCAGTTAAACATCATAGAGCGGCTTTGCCTCCTTAAGATTCAACCAGTGCGCTTTGTTGTCTTAAGAACCATGAACACATAGTCATTAGCACAATAATATGCAAAGAATAGCTTTAATATGAGGTGGTAATGGTGAAGTGCCTCTGTGTCACTGGTTCAAACCCCTGCCTCGTGAATTTAAATCTGGCTGTGTGACCTGCTGGTCAAAAAAAAACCTTGCCCTTTCCCTGTGTTTGATCAAAGGTCTTTTGAAAAAAAAAGGCGGTAAGTTAATACAGTTCTGTCTCAAAGGTTTATTTTTAAGGAATAGAGGTTTTAAATAAATTGTATTAGATTTGGCATCATCTGACATTCAAAAACTGATATTGTGCCGTTTCTATTCAATTCCATATTTTTGCTAAGGGTTTACAGAACCTTTTTTGGTGTATATAGGCTACTATACCAGTTGTTCTCAACCATAAGATGAAATTGCTTGTTGTCTAGGCAAGTTTGAATTATTATAGCTGACAGCTGCCCAAAACAAGAAGAAATCACACAAAGAATAATAGTTTGACTTGGCACAAAGATGTATGTGTTGATCAGTTATTGAAATAATCATTGAATGGAGATGTATTTCCAACATAGTAGTAGTTTTATACAGGTTTTGTAAAGCCCTCCCTCTGCTGGTCACTGGACTAGACTGGACCATCCCTCGGCTGATGCTTCTTTCCTGCTGCCCTGGGCGATGCCTGGCAGCTGTTCCAGAGGGGGTCATGTGATCAGGTTGCTGGTTTCTGGGTCGTCCAGCCGATGTCTGCGGGCGAGGGGCCTGGCTGGTGATGTCCAGGACACATGACCATGGGCCATGGTACACTAAAGCAGGTCTCTGGCCCAGCGGTGCCGTTTCGGATTTGCTCAAAGTCCTCGTGACAGGTCTGGTACCCGGAGGAGACATTATTGGGATAGAGTGGCACTAATATACTGAGCTGGTTGATGCGGGTTGGAACTCTGGTGTCCCATTAAGAATGGCCTGAAGGATCATAAGGTTGCAAGTTCAGATGCCAGGGTCTGGACTTGCTCAGGGTAATGCGATCTGAAGGTCGGTGCTGAAGTCACTATCCACTGAATGAAGACTATTAGAGTAATGGAGAGAAATTGAGAGAGTGATGGAAGTAGGTGGTTATCTTGGTGCCTGGAGCACTACGCTCAAAGCCGGTTATGAGAGACTCCGAGGTGCCTGTGATCAAGGGTAAATCACCCTCCTCCAAGGCCTTTTGATCTAAAACCTTGCCAAAAAATACACTTTCGTACCTGCCTTTCTGTGGTTGTATTCATCTCAGGCATGTCACCCAATGTGAAAGCTCAGGTCTTCCACCTGTTCTCACATTCTTTTGATATCGCACCAGCACACCTATGCCTTTGCTTTGCACTATGCAATTTTCATTCGTTGCAATTGCAGTTTCATTGAATATTTTTAGGATTTTTTATGCCCAATTTCTTTTTCTTTTCATCTATTCTGGCTCTGGCCATTGTTTGGCAATTTTTTTGTTGGCCATTTCTTTCTTTTTACCTAAATGCTTGAGGCTCATGGCATAGGCTAAGTGATCACATGAAACACACCAGTAGACTTTGTACCAATGCTTTTTAATGAGCCAGGCTAGCATTCAAAAACATTTTTTTCATGAATTGCCTATTTAAATCATATTAAGTGAAATAAAATACTACACCAACAGTGAGATGCAACTGGCCATTTAACATGCCCATGCATACTTATGTAACAATATGCTGGTATAGGTCTTGTAGCAGTGATCAGGTGTGCTTATGTTATTTGTATAACTCATTCTCAGGATGCACCCTCAACCTAATATAAATTAACTATTAGGTTCTGTAATAGCTAAACCACTTTTTGCACTTGTATGCATCAGTTTGTGTAACAGAGAGTGACTGGATTCGATCGAGTTCATTGACAGTCAGTTATGTCTTAATTAAAGATAACTTTATCAGGTTCTTCTTCTTGCACAAATTTAACAGGGACCGGAATCCATCCTGTCTTTTGGCATTTTGATAGCCAGTGTCACATTCAATTATGTCCCTATACATCCCCTTTAGGTTCCTTTTTTTTAGATCAAGTTGCCATGTTAATTGGGACTTCTCCCAAACCAGGTTGATTGGATATGACACTTTGGGTGGGGCTGGTCCTTTTAAATTTGATGAGGGGGTAGGGTGGGTGGGAACAAACACCCAAAATTAAATTACTGACCAGCAAATTTGGCAATTGCAGTTAATTAGCCAGAGTGCGGGGAGGTGTGAAGATAATCCCAAGCCACGCGCCTTAAATGAGCCTAATGATGCTTTGACCCAGATTACCCCGAGGAGAGGCTTTGAACGTTTACAGGACCTCGGGCTATGTTAATGTCCTCCTCCACTCATTTTTCTCCTGGGGTACCTTCTCAGCATAGGAAGGCTGGTCTAGGAGACGATTTCAACCCTGTTTGTGGTGATCCTGGCCACAAAAACTGCACAACACTCCCACTCCTTGCGAAAGCAGACCAAGATCATTGAAGAGGGAAGAATATGGAGGCAGATCTGCACACACTTGATTAAGTTTTTCACCAAACTGGATAAAGCAACCCGCCGCGAGGGCGGCTGGAAATGCCTCTGCCGCACGCTGCTTCTGACATAGCCTGTTTTGTATGGCTCAGGGCTTATTAGGCAGATTAATGTCCCATGCTTGGGTTCCTCACAGTAACAAGCCCTGCTGGATTCCCTCAGTCACTCCGATCATCCGAAGTGCCATTGCATCAGAGGATGCACCAAATGAACTCTAGCTGGTGATCAGCCACGTCTCATGCATTTTGTTTTCCTTGTAATGGTACATTAGCTCTCTATGACTTTTACTGAGATTTCTGAAAAAAAGTCTCGCATGCCATCTGAAGTGACCATTTATGCGTCTTTCTAAAGATGGAAGTGTCTCCGCCTGTCCTCTTTTAACCCAAATCTTGCTTGTATCCCTTCCAGCTTTGTGGTGATGTGTAGTGAGACAGGAGGAGAGACTAGAAACTAAGCCCCTCTGGTGTGATCTTTTGTCTCACCCACCATAACTCTTGCCCTAGCCCCTAAAACTAGGAAGAGGGGGCGGTTAGGGGGCACAGTATATCAATTAAAGTGCTTGTTGTGTCCCCTTTCAGAGCGAGACAGGAGTAGAGATCCAAATATTTACATTAGGCCACATCAGCTTGACGGTTGGTCGACGGAGCGGAGAGATTGGCCATTTGATGCCACAGAGGGACCATTAGCCGAGCTAAATGGCCAGAAAGAATCTGGACCAGACAGGTGTCCTTACATGAGCAATAGTCCGCAACCACATACCCCACCAAACACTTCCTTCTGTTCACTAGTCTCATTTGAAAATTAGCTGGCTTTTTTAAAAAAGATTTTGGACACTTGTCAAGAACATCTAGAATGCACCCATGGCTGCACCACTGCCCTGAGAATATAAAAAAAAACCGAATATAACAGACCGATAAATTATGTAAATTTATAGGGGTCATTTTTATTTTTATATAACTATTGATACTAAAATGAGATTACCTGCTTACAGTGATTCTTAATGAGCCTATAAGGCAAATAAAATGTGCTGCTGTTTGATATAAAACAAAGTCATAGCGACAATTCCATTTGGGGGGTGTTGTGTTCTGGGTCTGGGTAAAGGTGTGTGGGGTTTTTTTTTTGTTTTGTTTTGTGGGTGGGGGGGATCAGTGCAGCTAAATCATTAAATATGTACCCCTGCATAACCACCAACATGAAAAATTACACACATGACATTCTTCATGTCTAGTTACTATAACTGTCTGCATACCATTAGCTAGGCAACCAGAGGCCTACCTTCTACAACACTATGTGTACATGCCTGCACAAATGGTCAGAGACTGTTTTGTCATTTTTTTCCCCAGTGCTAAACAGGTCCAGGACCAGATTAAGCTATTTATTGGCCCTAAACCATTAAAAACAGTCCCTCCCCTAGATGAAGATTTTACATATAAAAGTGACAGCTGATAATATTGTTGAAGTGACTGGAGTGAGATTTTCTGGTGGCTGGAGTGAGATTAGAATGAATTTATGAATTCTGCATTGATGTGTGCTTCTCCTAAAAAGGAATAATTGTAGAATTTCTTGAACTGTAAAATACTACCATGGTTTAGCCTGAATGAAGTGGAGAGCACACCCCTTCTGTCTTTTATTTTCTTTTTCTCCTCTCTCCCCCAATTGTTAAACCAAACAAGAGGTAAACCTCAAGAGCATCATGTGTTCTTGGAATGGAGTGGTAACACAGTGACACCCCAACACTCCAGCTTTCTAAAGCTGGCAACAAAAACATGCAGATTGCCCCTGTAGGCAATGATTCAACCCAACCACAAGAGTAATATAAAATCTAAATAAATCCAATGTGATATACACAAAAGCTGGGGTATTAATTCTATGGATAAGTAACTTACAGTTAAGTAACTTACTAGTTACACAAATAGTGTTTAGGAGAATGTTACTGCACATAATAGAAATCAGTAGTAGATCAGTAATACTGATATAACTAGTGATATTTCACATGGTGAGACTACTGCACAAAGTAATAAGATATTGTATATAATTCAATGATTTAACTTTATGTGCAATATCTTGTAATTACTAGCAACCTCCTAATCACTATGTGTTACGAATAATTCATTTAATTGTTAGTTACTTATCTAAAGTACAGTATTTATATTGCAAGTTACTTATACTACAGTATTTAGTCTTTATCTGAGTCCCAGTCAGGACCCAATCATGCAAAGAAATATGGCATTTTTTTGAGGAACCTAGTTCATCTAGGAAGATACTGATGGGAAGCAAAGGATACCCAAATTATTGGCAAGTAATTGCTAACAAAGACAATCAATTGTACTTTATGAAAAATAGCAGTGAAAATCCAACAATAATTTTTTTAATTAATACAAAATTAGGCTTTTGCTTATTTTCTTGTTAAAATGTTAGGGTATTGCAAAGTAATGCCAAGTTATAAAAGCTCTTGTAATTAAAAAAAAAATAATAATAATAAAAAAAAAAAAACAAGCCCTCTATTTATTACCTGGTCTGTTATTGGACATCTGAGTACTGTGCCCTTGTCCTCCTGAACACACTGCAGGCCACCATGAAGCCTCCTAGACGTCCTGTTGTGCACGAGAACGACTGGGGTTTGTATTTGTTCGTTGGGATTTGTTAATAACTCAAATTTAAATAGACATGACGGCAAAGAGATGTTTATATGGATTCAAGAGAGTTTTCAGGGACTGTAAATAAAGTCTGACCTCCTCTCAAGTGCTCCTTCAGCCGGCTCTTTGAGAGGCCATGCTTATTTGCTGTTGTTTACGTGTTCTTAACCTTGCTGGAGTTGAAAAAGCGACTTCTGGAGTGTTGTCCCCCTCCCAATCCTTTTTGGTAGTTTTTTTTATTTCACTATTTAAAAAACCTGACAAAAGAGACAAAGTCTTTGGAGACTTTGCAAGTGAAGCCAAATAATTTGACACTTGTCATTGGCACAACAACGACATACCAAGAGAAAATAATTTCTGAATGGTGACATGTCATGGGTACATTACGTTCAAAAGAAGCTGCTGTAGTAATATTTCGCTGTTCATGCAAACGACCCAGCGGACCGGGAGAAGGAAGCAAGCAGTGGAAAATGGTCACGTCCTTCCAATATCATACTGGTTCCTCCAGCTGTGTACTAGCAAGACAGCTAGGAACATGAACATGGACTTCTGGGTAATGCTGCACTGTTAGGCAGATGCCAGTTGAATAACTTGAGACGGTCTTGGCCTCGCCCCTAGCTGACATCTTCCCATGGACTCTCCCCAAAGCACATGGTCGCGTATTCCTACTGCTGTGTTAGCAATTACATGTTAGCGCTAGCGATCATTCCCCACGTGCCCACAGTGGGCGAAGGACGAGGCGGCTTCGTGGCCTGCGGAGACCCGCGTAGAGGACGGGACCGCAGGGCCTGTGCATTAGAGAGATTACTGTTCTCTTCTCCTCGCCCACTGACATCTCCACTCTTGTGCGATTATGAACGCTGACTAGCTCCCCTCCAGGTTGGCTTCCTGGTCTGTGAGGTGTGAACGTGGCTGTACGGAAATGGTAGGCGGACGTTGTCCCAAACAGCCGTTCAGATGGAATAACTGATCGGAGAGGAATAATGAGCACACCTAGAGATTAGCCCAGGTGGTTTTAATCATGTAATGTCTAATTAGCAATGCTATTGTGCATTATTTCTTTCTTTATCTATTCTTTTGTTTATCTTTCTTTCTTTCATTCTCTTCTTCTTTCTTCTGTCATTTTTCTGTGCTATCTTTCTTAGTTCCTTGGTTTGTTTGTTTTTTTTCTTTCCATTTTCTAACATTCTGTATTTCTTCTGCTATTTTTCTTTTTTGTTCTATCTTTGTCTGTTTCTTGTTTTTTTCTTTTTTATTTATTTTACCCTTTCTTTCTTTCTTTCTTTCTTTCTTTCTTTCTGCTGTAGCATTGCAGTTTACCTGCAATTTGTAGGTATAGATTCCTGGGTAGGTGAAATGATAGAGGTGTTCTGAAATTATTAATATGGAAAAAAGCCAGCTAATGGATACTACTACCATAAAGTAATAATATTTACAATCGTGACCACACTTTAGATGGCTTAATGTACTAAAACAATGACCTAGGAGCACCAAACCTCTCACATATTATTGATAATTAGCACCAAATAGAAGACTATAATGTACATACAAAGATATCATTTTTTACAGGGTAAGTCAAGCTACTTCCTTATAATGGGTTAAAAGGGGCCCCAGAATTATTACTTTGTCATTAGGTCACAGTTTCATCCATTTGATAGTAGGCAGTATTCATGACTAGTGCAGGTTTAGTCACTTTTTTATACGAAGTGTTTTAGAATGGGAAAGTATGGGAAAGTAGTATAAAATGTAAAATAAATAAAAATGAGGCCACACTGGTCCAAATGGCCCACCCAAAATTATAAAGCAATATATTTACAATTATAAAGCAATGCTCAAATAAATGTCCTCATTAAGCCTTGCGTGAAAGATGAAACAATGATTAGATGAAACGAATGATATAGTCTGTTACAGACAACTAATCTTATATATCATATAGTATTGTCATTACGCATTGTGCAGAGTGAAACCCTGATTTGTTAGCAGCTCTAAAAACCATTAGTAGCTATCATTCACAGCTGAATTGACGGGAAAGGATTAAGTGAAGGGTTAATGCTGGGTTTCATCAAAAGAAGCACTATCAAATGCTATTGAAAACCTCTGTATTATAATTGCCCTGTGTGATACGCACATATAGACCCTCATGCGTGCGTCACCTAATTTAATTTTGTATGAGAGGCCTAATTTATTACTGATACATACATAAAGGCAGTGCTTCTTACAAATGCTAACTTCCCAGGACCAGCTATAAGCGAGCATTTGTCAGACACTGACCTCGGCCTAAGTTCACTAATTAAATGCCTCTTCTTGAATTACTTTAATGGACAACATGCTGCCATGTGTGGGCTTGGAGGCATCACTGTCATGCAGTCAAATCAAGTAAAAAACCCAATTATCATGATAAAACACAGGTTGTAATGCTGGTTTAAAGTGGCTCCGAATGCATGCACGCTTGCTCATATTTTAAGCCTCGCGCTCCGGGGAGAAGGGATGGAGAGACCAAGGCCCAATTATCATAACAAGGATGCTGTGGAATGAGGACGGACAGCAGCAGCAGGAGGAAGTGGCGTCCGTGGGTCGTTTCTGCATGATTTGGGAAGTTTTTCCAAGGTCGAGTCATTGGGAGATTATGGACGTAGCCTTGAGCCCTTTGGCCGCCGCGGCCTACGCTGAAGCGGTGAGAGCGATGAGCATCCGTGGGGGTTTACTTGCCTTACTGTGTGCAGAGGGCATAAGATACACAAGCCAATCTGTACCTCCAGGTAACGCCAGTGCGTGGCCTTGTGAACGACCCTCGGGCGAGCAAGGCTATTTATCAGAGTGCGTGTGCCTGTGTGTGTGTGTGTGTGTGTGTGTGTGTGTGTGTGTGTGTGTATGTGTATGTGTACACTTGGTGCCAGAACACATTTATAAAATAAGTTGTCATCAAATCATCAAATCATTTCATGTTCCAGGGAACACTTTACAGAGGTTGGCAATATGTTGAGAATTTGCTCATAGTTTGGTGCCCTGTGGCCTGGGCACAACACATATATAATAAGGAGACAACATAAATATATAATAAATATATAATATGATAGGTTTTACTGCATCTCTGTTTGTCTGAGTTTTAGATTTTGTGTGTATACATATATATATATATATATATATATATAATTTTTTTTTTGTTTGTTTGTTTTCTTTTGTTTTAATATACATATTTTTTATATAAACTTAAACACACTACACAGTCCATCATTGTTAACATGCCATTGGTTTGCTTTTTTGTCTACTTTTATTGGATATCTGTCTGAATATTTGTTCTTCAAAAGCATAGATTCTGTGAGTGGCTCGAGACTCATTTGCATATTAATTACATGACTGGTTAGAGGGCTCATTTGCATATTGCAACCTTCTAGGAAAAATAGAATATATAAAGCCAATATTGCGATTACAATTAACTACCAATATGTCAGTCAGCTTGTTGGTGCACATTATTATTTTATGCCGGCTGGACTGTTATATCTTTGCCATATTTTGTAGATTAAATTGAACAAAAGGAAACAAATGTTTTACTGCAACAGGCTGCAAAGTGTCTAAAGAAACAAGGAGCCAAGATAAAGGAGTTCCGCATTCAGCGCCACCAGTATACTGATCACTGCCTGATCATCTGGAATCATCTGCATCTGGTTCTTCACTGGTTCAGGCCTTGAGTTAGATGTTATTTGTTCTGCTTAAAATGATTCATACACAGGTCACTGCGTGTCTTATCAAACAAAAATCATTCCTCTGAAACTGGTCAGGTTCAGGGACTGGACTGAAAATGAGAACCTTTGAAAGTCCTTCAGGAAGCCTGGAGAACTGTTTCTCAAGACTACACCGAAATACAAGAAAGTCCAGCTCTTTGGAAACAAAATATGAAGAAATGAAAAGTGCCTCAAGACTTTTGCACAGTACTATATATATAAATCTATACATATAGAAATACGCTACTGTTTCTACCAGTTCTTTAAAAAAGAACTCTGTATTGACAAACATTTAACAGATTCACACTTTTCTCAGTTTTTTGCTGTTTAGTTGACACCAAACCTGTAAACCTGAAAGAAACATAAAAAACAATACATTCTATATTTCATGAAATATCATAATTTAACAAGAATTAATCAAATTGTTTTCAGATTTATCAAGAAAAAGAACAAACAGATGTGAGGGATTATTCAACTTGTACTCACTGTTTTAATCACATAGACATAAAAAACACAATTCTTTTGCCTGATCATTTTATTTTAGCCAAAACATAAGTATGCAGTTTTTATGTATGTATGTATATATTATTTATTTGTTATTATTATCATATTTGTACTTCTTGATGTTTTTTGGTAAGTTCAGAAACAATGTTCTACCTATTACCCTCCCTGTCCTTTTTTGGATTTTAAAAGTGTCTGCAAAATAAATAAACATAAAAGTAATTGTAATTGTGGAGGAAACAATGTTCTCCTGTGTTGTGAAGGGTGATATCAGAGACAGTGCTGGAGGAAGAGGAGCTGTCTCCAGCTGTCTGTACAAACTCTCTAATGAGCTAATTATGGCCTGCTGGCTGGGCCGCAGTGAGGTGGGGTGTGTAAATAGCAGCAGGAAGAGCAACAGAATTTCTCTGCACACTGTGTGCGTGTGTGTGTGTGTGTGTGTGTGTGATTCCTGCACCAATGTGTGTGTGTGTGACTCCAGCACCAATCCACCCACCAAACCCCAGGCTATGCTTTCTCTCTGAGAGAATTGGCCTGTGCTGATTCTCTCTGAATGACTCGTCTGAGGGAATCAACCGTCACCCTGAAGACTGAATCATCCAGAGAAAGAGATTCTTTGACTGAGTGAATCGTCTACGTGAATCATAGCGTGCCGTATCTCTGAATGAATGGTCTGGAGTGGATCAAAGCTAATTGTTACACGCTGCAAAATCTCATTGAGTGAATCATGTTGATTCCTCTTAAGTGAACTATCTGAATGAATCATCTTGTTATGGAGGTTCTCTTTGAGTGAATTGTCTTGTGTTGAG
>JBBPCX010000040.1:25958197-25963197 GCA_037974365.1 Hydrocynus forskahlii | reverse complement strand
TTCTTAAATTATTTTCTTCTAGCACATCTCTCCATTCATGTTTTCCTCAGGGACATATAATCACATAGGCCGTTTCTAGAGAAGCAAACCCATCATGCTCCACCACCATACTCCACTTTGGGTTTGTTCTTGGGATCATGCATGCAATCCTTCTTTCTCCAAGTATGAGCTGATGTTGTCCCACAACAGTTCGGGTGTGTTAAATTTTAGACATACATCTTTGTGTTTCATTTTTAGTATATGTGAGGTCCAGGAACAAAGATGACTGAGGTAGAGTTTATTACTTGTGGATCTACAATGTCTCACAGTTCTTTTCAACTGTAGAAAGTGGAGGCTGTAGACAGTTGGAGACCGAAATATTGCAGAAATGTTCAGTTGTTTTAAAAAATTTTTGAATATATACTTTTTGTTCATAATCATGATTAAGCTGAAGACACTATGTGTGAATGCACCGTGGGCATATGAAGTTGCAAAACATGAGAGTGTCTGAGTAGATGTTTCTCCTCGTCAACTTGAAAACTCTGTTGGATCTGTTGGTTGGAAAAAAAAACCTTTTTCCATTTTCATTTACATTGAAAGCTCCCACAGCCCCGATTCAATTCTCATCCTTTTTTACTGCTTTTGTTGTTTTTGTAAGACTTATGACATGCTTCAATAGGTGTGTTTTGCCCTTTCTTTACTTATTTATGTTTGCCCAACATTGGAGGACGACAGCTTGTAGCCACCGTGCTGATTCGCTTGGTCACTTAACCATTAAGTTCAATCCCTAGTGATGCCACAGCCATCCATGCTCAGGGGTCCAGGGGAACACAACTGCCCCTTCAGAACTGCCCATTAGAGTTCTCCTCCAAGTGCATCAAGGTGTACAGAGAGTGGCAGTTTTAGAAGATTCAGTGGCTCGATGCATATGCTAGGCTAGACCCTTCAAGCATTGATAGTCCTAGCTATCAGGTAGAACTGGACATTTCTAATTTTGGTTGGAAAAAATGGGAAAAATTGGGGTGAAATTGGTAAATTGGTTTTATTAATCCAAGACAACAAGCTGCTTCACAATAAACCAGAGCAAGTAGCTGTATAATATATGTTACCCTAAATGTACTGTCCATATCTGCTCTTCACTATTAGTATAGGGCTCCAAATTGGTTGCCCACAATTATGAGAGTCTTATTCAATTACTATCAAATTGGATACGCACCTTTGAGAGCTTTTTAAACTGGACCACATAGAGACTGTGAGGCATCATTTCCAACAACAATGTGTGCATCAAACAAAAGAAGAGGCAAGTGATCCCACCATCTTGTATCTGCTTGGTAATAATCCATTCACAGTGAGAACGAACAGGCCTTTAGGTTAAAGCACAAGCATTACCTCCGTCCGCTAATCACCATGGCCTGCTTATCCGCTGTTAGTGCATCTATGAGCCTTGCCTATAATAACCCTTATTTTCCTCCGGCTAATCCGGTCATTTGTTCTGTCCCTGCTTCTTTTCTTTAGCCCTGGGGGCAGTGTTAGAGGCTAGTGTCGTGTAAATAGGAGTCACTAACATGTGCTGCCTGTTCAGGCCACTTCAGAGTAGTAGAGGACACTTTGGATCTGCAGGACTGAGGACCAAAGCACTCAGCTGCGGGTAGATGCTAACTGTTAACCGCTAACTGAAGAGGACGCAGGCCAGGAAATACTGCAGTAGGCCTCCTGTTGCAATAGAAGCACAGTGTATTCACCGTAAAGACTTCCACTGATTTTCAAAATTTCTGCAGAATTCCTTTGATAAGATGTAAATAAAGCCATGATGTGGAATGCACAGCTCAAGGGAGACTTACTGAGAACTGTTTGTTGCGGTGGTGATAAGAACCAGATGTCTAAAACATGTAAGGTAAAAAAAAAAAAAAGTCCCCAAAGAAAGTAGTTATGAGACAAAATAGTTGAACTATCAACATCACATATTAAAACTGAAAAGAGGTAGGCTATTTACTATCCAAAATAACTAGTGATCCTACATCTTCAGTAAATAAAAAACAACCTGTGCCATAGACATTAATGGGCAGCTGGTGGCCTGGTGGTTAGGGAGTTGCCCCTGCGATCAGAAGGTAGTGGGTTTTAATCCCAGGACTGTCTGTGAGACCACTGAGGTACTCTTGGGAAAGGTACCGTCCCCACACACTGCCCATTGCTTCACTTGGTGAATTGGTTAAATTCAGGGGACACTGTTCACACTGTGTGCTGTGCTATGTTCACTCATGGCAAATGGTTTACTTCACTTTAGTTCCCATTACTGCAATGGTAAAGAAATCCAAGCTGACGTACAGTTAACCATTTCACCAAACTACAACTGAATTTTGCTACGGAAATTCCCCTTTAATGTGCAATATGTGGCCAAATGTATAGGCAGGTTTGTGTATAAGAATAATAAACTATTACTGCATCTAACGATAATTTGGTTAAGGGAAAATTGGCCACATGGTTCATAGAATAGGTCACTTTTAAACAGCCACAACCCAAAGTCACTGTGCCCTATGCTAGGAACTGCTAGAAGGGTACAACGTTGCCCAGCACTGGGATGTGTAGCTGTGGAACTGCATTCTTAGGAGTGATGGAGCTCCATCTGATACATTTGGAGAGAAGAGCTTATATTCCAGAAATAATTCCCCATATCAGCACCTGACAGAAATACAATAGTTTATTATGAGTTGCTATTCAATATAAACAGATTTTAATGGAAAATTCAAAATGTATACCAAAGTCTGTGTTTCTTTGTGAGCTTCATTAATGCTTTATTGTGTGTGCATGCGTGGGTTGGGGGCTCAGATGTTATAATGTAGCGCACACAGTAACAGGTGCAGGTTTCTGCCCCAGGCTCTGATTTACCCCAGAATGGCAGGGTCAGGTGGCCTGTCCATAACACATGCATAAATATGCTGAAACGCAACACGCATATTCACCTTTGAGCTCAGCTGATTCAGAGCAATTAGCACATGCACCTCCAGCTCTGGGCCATAACAAAACTTTGTTTTGTATATATTTCACACATTCTCGCCGCTTTCAGACAGAATACTTCTGGTAATGAGGGCTGAAATATTTGTATATTTGCTTCCAAAATCATGGACAGAGTAGTTTTGTTCATCATTTAGCGCACACAATGTGTTTTGTTTTCTATTTCTATTGGTCCATTCATTATGAAATTTTCACACAAAGAAAAGGACAGGTGGTGTTCACAAATTATGCCCCACATGGCTTAATTGATCCCTTCAGTCTAGGGGTCAAGCAGTCAGGCCTGTCTCGTGGTGTATACATGCACAAATCTGTCTGTTATGCTATGTAGGTCACTTTGCTGGCACGAGGGGTCCCTGAATGGTTAGATGATGATAAAAGTGATGTAAATCATATGCTTTGGCCTGTACAGCCACCAGATCTTGAAACAGTTTGACTCCTATGGGGGACATAGTGTTTGACGGCGATATCCACCAGAAGAATGGTGTTCCATCCCTCTGCAAGTTCCAGAAACTTGCACTGAAGCTGTTCTGGTGGGTTAACACCTTAATTATAGATTGTATATTGGAGAGAGTGAGAAAGAGATAGAAAGAGGTACTAATAGTGTGCAAAAGTCAGAGAACACCCTTGAAGGAACAGTTTCTTGAAAAGCTACACATCCTTTCAGACTTTCAGTGTTGAGTTATCTTCACACAGTGGAAGGATGGACAGAAACACCAATCTGAAGTGAGAGTGAAGCTTGAGGATAGCTTTTTATCTTTCCTTTTTAGGCACTGTTTATCTGAGGAGGGCTGTTGTGGTGGTGCAGAAGATCTTGCATGTTTGTTACACGTCCTGTTTTTATTCATTTCTTTGAACTATTTTTGAAATCTTATTTTTTCATTATTATTATCCTTTAAGTTTACCTTTCCTTATGGAAATGGAGGATCTTTGATCTCTCCACTCGTCTGTCCCTTGGTCATTTTAATTGCACACATGAGAGAAATATGTGTGGGAGCTGAGGTATGTTTGGGTAGTCAATTGTGTGAATGTTACCATTATGAAAAGAAAATAGTTTCAGTAAGAGCTTACACAGGTAGGACACAGCTGTCACTGGGTGGGTTAAAGACCAGAAGGATCGAGGAGTTGTGAGCAGGATGCATAAAAGTAAAGAACATATAAGAATTATGATTTTACATAATGTTGGAGGCATACTGTATGTTTATTACTTTTCCCAAGTCTTATAAAATGTATATAAATACATATATACACAGAATGGAGTCTATTATGAAATCCATTCTAATATGAAAATGATTGCAATGTCCACATTGGTGAGTGGCTGACTGAATACCTGATTTCTATTCAAAATAAAGGGAGACCAGCCTAAATATCAGATACAACCAGATAAGAAGATTTGACTGGTTGAGCAGGTAGGAGACATCGAGATATTAAATGATCTGCAATCTTTTATTATGCATGTATCCGAGGTGGAGAGGTTGAATTGAATTTGAATATTTCAGTTGCCGCTCAGCTCGGTTTGTGTAATTGAGTCTGAACACCTAATCCAATTACAACCACCATGTGAGTACAGCTTTATTTTCTCCACGATTGTTCTCCACCTGCAATTTAATCAATGGACACTCCTTTTGTGGTGTGTGTGGAGGGTTAGAGTGCAGTGTGTGGATTTTCTCAGGCTGTTGGACTGGAGCTAGCTTCACCTTTGCATTGAAATGTATTTATATGGAGATGGTTGGAGGGACGCAATAATAGCTGCTTTTTTCTGCTGGAGTGTGCGAGCATATGTATGAGCATGAGTGAACATTTGGTGTGTAAAATTGTCTTTGGTTTGGTGGAGTGATTTGTGGAGACCTGTGTGTGAACTGGTATTCATGCATTTGCAGGACAAAGTTCCCTGTGCTTTGTGGTGAAAGTAGTAAAACACCTTTCAGATGCGCGCACACACACACACACACACACACACACAGACACACACACATACACACACACACATATATGTGTATATGTGTATAGGT
>JBBPCX010000040.1:25947762-25957859 GCA_037974365.1 Hydrocynus forskahlii | reverse complement strand
CCATGTCCTGACACAATACAAAAACAAGTGTGTAAGTGTGTGTGTCTGGGCGCGTGTGGAACATGTGGCATGTTTCTCAGAGGAACAGTGGGAGCTGTAATGGACGCTGTGGCTGGACAGCAGCTGGTAAACTCCAGCATCTTTTTAGCCTTTATGCACGCACAAAGACATGCTAATGAAGTGGAGACTGAGAACCAGCCACATGGCGCACACACACACACACACACACAGACAAGCACGCTCTTACTTGAGAGCTGTGTCTGCCACAACTTTCTTCAATCAACAACAAACAAGGGAGACAAGGCCCACCCACTGTGTGCTTAAGTGTGCGTGTGTGTGTGTGTGTGTGTGTGTGTGTGCGCGCTTGTGTGCGTGTGTGTGTCATGTCCTCTACCCTTTGCTACTAACAAAGAGTGGGTTAGAGTCTAAAGACTGTTCTCTAGAGCACACTTAAGGTACTCCACCTGTGTGTGTGTGTGTGTGTGTGTGTGTGTGTGTGTTGTGTGCGTGTGTGTGTCTGTGTAAAGCTCTCAATTCCAGAGGCCACCTGAGACTCTCTCTGTGAAGCCAATGGTGCTTCATTTACAAATTGTTTATCTTTTCTGCTAAGTGCTGTAATGCCTTCTGGATACAGTTAGTGCTGTTAGCTTTAGCTTAGCATACAGTTGCTTTAGAGACATTTTTTTGCATATGAAATATTTATTAACTCATGCAAATAAACTTTATTGTACACAGAAATATTAAAATATTGGGCTCCAGCATGCAACCCTGGTTAGGGATAAGCAGCTCAGAAAATGAATGAACGTAGTACACTGTTGTAACAGTTTTCTCTTTTCCTCTCCTCCATCTGTCTTGCTCTACGTTCCATCTGTTTCACTTTCTTCCATCTCTGCATCTACTATTCCATCTCCCTCTCTCTGTCTTTATATATTTTCTCACCATTTCTGTCTTTATATATTTTCATTTTTTAAATTCTCCTTGCCCTCTACTCCCTACTCTCTCACCTTGCACTTCCTCTGTATAGTTATCGTCTTTCTCTCCTTTCCATCACATGCATGCATAGAGTTTGAGGATCTGTACCGTACTACATTTGTTCCTTTGAATGTTTAAGCTTGCATGCAAGGTTTTACAGGATTTAATGTCTGTGTTAATGTGTGTGTATGGCCTCAGAGGCCTAAAGCATTTTAGCATGTTGCATTGTTGCATTTACAAGGCCCAGAGCCATCTCATCAGTTAAACAAAGTCGGTAAGTTAAGTATGGAGATGATTTTTTTAATGTTTATGTTGTATGGAAAGAGACTTAGTTAGAGACTTAATTTAATATCTGAACAAACACTGTAAGTAAATTTCAGCATACAATATTCACCTCCATGGGGGCCAAGGAATCTGAGGAATCTGGAGACCAAGTCAGCACCTTGAACTATTTGTCACGTTCCTCAAACCATACCCGGAATAGTGTTTGCAGTGTGGCAGGTTCATTATTCTGCTGAAAGAAGCCACTGTCATTAGGAATACTGTTGCCATGAGTATCGCACTGTCTCCACTGGCTTGCCTTCTAAAATATGTGAGGTGAGTGTGTGAGGATTTAGGAATGCAGTTTTACATGATGCTAAACTGTGGGATGTTTGCTTCTTTTGTTTTTAGCTAGATTAGCCTCATGGATGTAAAGTGTCCCTTTGTCACACATGAACACACCACAGCACAGCACACGGTGTGAGCAGCGCAAAATTATTCTCTGCATTTAACCCATTCACCAAGTGACGCAATGGCAGCCAGTGGCGCAGGGGGCACTGTGTGGGGATGAGGCCTTGCTCAAGGGCAGACCTAGGATTTGAACCCATGACCTTCTGATCACAGGGGGATCTCCCAGGCCACCAGCCCCCCAAAAATAGCTGGTTAGAGATGCCATGAAATAGGTGACGATGCCTTAACCATGTGTTGTAAGGCCACTAGGATCTCTTCCATCCTTGTCAAATGCTAACCTTCTCTCCTTTCATACAACACTTAAAATGATAAAGATAAAAATAAATCCAGTATAAAGTAAGGAAACAAACTCCAGGTAACAAATGTCCTGAATGAATTCAGGTAAGAGTAAAAACTGTGCTTTGTTTTTCACCAAAATGCTTCTTTAACTTCGGTAGACTGATTTTAAAAGTTCCTGGGTGGCGAACGCTAAAAGCTTAGGACTTCTGTCCAGTTTTGCCCTAGCACCATCAAGTTCAGCCTTGTTGTCAGGGAAACCCATTTAGTGAAGTGACAGTAAAAATCAAAGTGCTGCAGCTGTTTTCTTGAAGGGTAGGGGAGAAGGGCATCTTATGAGGGCTACTTTGGTGGAAGAGGTGAAAGTGGACTGGAAATGGAGACTTCAATGGAACTTCTATAATTACTCAAGGCACTGATCACAACCGGTAAAGGAGACTCCAGAGCCAAGCAGCGCTACTTCATCCAATTATCCGTGGGTGACTTCAGGAATATCTCCATAATGCTCCAAAACAAAAGTCTCATTACAGGTAATTACGGTTCGCTAGCATGCGAGTGGCCAGCCGCCTACCTCTGCCACTCAACCACCGCTTTCATCCCACTATTGAGGCCCAGTAGGCCAGCAGGGCCACGAGGAGAGCCGCTATTACCTGAAACGCAGTGGCACACACATCAGCGACACTGACGCTCCCCTTCCATTCATCTGAAGTGGCTCACTTTCCTGCTCCAATTATGGGCCACAAGATCAAAACTGGACCCTCAGAAAGCGTAGAGGTCCTCCAGCAGAGTGGAGTGTTCGTTCTTCATGGGGATAAAAATTGACCATCCATTCTGAGTCATGGGGCCACTGAGTGAAATAATCACAGAGGAAACTGCTGCACCGTAGGACTGCATGTAATGATCAGCTACTATTCATTTAATTAAATATTCAAACGATTATGTCTTCAGTTTCTTTCCCTTTTTGATCACCTTTATTTAAAGTTCTGTCTTTGTAACAGGCGATATCGTTCTTTCATGTTACAATGCCATATTGTTTCCTATACTTCCTATAGTGTATTACGTTTTCCCAGAACAAATAAAGTGACCCGAATCCAAGGCGTACCTATGCTGCTCTACGGCAGGGCCTAAAGTGGGCCACAGCTGAGCTGACTGTATCACTGCTTTCTTATTGGTTAAAATGTTGTCATCAGCTGGAAAGCTGATGATGTACAATCACTACTGTCTGTTTGGACTGAAAATACATTTCAGTAGGAGTTTCTATGATGCTAACAAATTTATCTTTAACGCTCCGAAAAAAGTTGTACCAGGACATCACTAACAAGTTAGCTGGGTTGGGTATTCATCACATGGCTAAACAATGCTGAAAAAAATTCAAAAACTCAAACAACACTATACAAAAAAAAAAATAAAAAATGTTACCAGACTAAACGACACAGTGAAAAATCAAAGTATCCATGCCATTGCAGTACGATTTAGGTACAGCACAGTTCCTGGATATTTATGGAAAAGCATTCTGTGAGAATGACCATGTGCATGATATTATCACCGCTGTAACAAAACCTTTCAAGCTGATTTTTTCATTATTTTTGCACAGCTCCCAATAGAAATGGTCTGAAGTGACAACCAAGAACACCCTGTTACATTAGCTTAAATTAGAGGTCAAGAACATTGTTTCCTTCTTCTGGTGAAGTACTTCTTTGGAGATACAAGGTTGTGTTGTAACAGTGACAAAATAAATATGGAGCAGTGATGAAAGATATACTATATGGCCAAATGTATGTGGACACCTGAGCTTGTTAGACATGCAATTCCAAGTCTATAGGTATTGATATGGAATTGCACTCCACCCTTCATGGTTATGGAAATTTGTAAATTTATAAACACAAAATTGTCTGAACTGGAGAACTTTATCCCGGAAAAATAGAAAACAAACTACAAATACAGCCATGAAAAAAAATAAGAGAGCAGTTTCCCCTTTTGTCTGTTCACTGTTTGTACAATTTGTGGCAGTGCGTGTGTGTGAAATGCACAGGTTGCTATTCTTTTATGAACTGTTGCAGTGTAAGTGTTGTGTAGTTTAACATTTCCAAGGTACAATAAATTATTTATTTGTATTGTATTTAAATTTTCTCCAAACATTTTTTTGTTTGGAGTTTCAATCAAATGTGGTTAATAGTGTATAAAACACAGACACACTCCCACAAATTACTAAAGTAATAACCAGGAAAAAAATGAGGTGGTCTCTTACTTTTTTTCCATGGTTGTCTGTTGACTGTATGAAAAACCAGAGAAAACAGTGGTAACATACAGGGGCAACAAAAAGGCCATAAAAATAAATTAGACAGTGCAAGTGATTAACCTGCAGGAGAGTTGCTGACAGTAGGCTGACAGTTATTTCAGTAGCTGAGTTTTCTCAGTGAGGATATTTATAGGGTTAATACCTCACTAGATGAATGGCAACCATGGCTGGATCATAACTATTAATACAGACCCCTCTAAGGTATTAATGTATAAGTGTAACATGTGATCATGGGCCCCTGGTCTTGTGTGTCATTTTTTTTCCAACTATTGCACACACACTATGATCAGAGTTGTGTTTATTGCTTTGTGCCTGTGAAGAGTCAGAAGACATCAAGAAACAGCCTATTAAAACCAGGTAGCTCAGATTCTCATCTCCCAGTACAAATATAATGGAACACAATAGTGAATATGAAAGTTACAATGCAAAAATACATAACAGGTCAAATTGGGTGAAATTTCAATCAAGAACATCGTTTTTAAAAAATACCGAAAAATCCAATCCGGTTACATAAGCTTGTGGCGTTAATGCCAAAATACCAAATAAAAAGAAACTATTTCAAATGTTCTACTTTTTGCTCCGATTATATACTTTATTGTACAAATTGTATTCACAATTACATGCAAAATAGAAACCTTTGCAATAGTGTGCTTTTGGACACCACTTCATTTATATACATTGGACATGTAGACATATGTATTCTGGCAGATGTGTGTGTGTGTGTGTGTGTGTGTGTGCATGTGTTTGAGTGTCAGTGTGCGTGTGTCTTTATTTTCCTCTCCCCATGTGTCTTCCACCCTAGAGCTGGTGCAGCAGGCAGGCCTGTCATCAACAGACTGGATCACAATGCGGCCCAACCACACACCCACACGCTGTGCCATCACCCCAACACACAGATAGCGATCACCTCCATGTCACTACCAACTGCTCCCTCGGCCACAATTAAGACAAACAGCAGGGAAAAGAGGGAGGAGACCACATCAAAGGGAGAAGACTGAGCAGGAAATGAAAGAAAGAAAGGACAAAAGAGACTGAGAGTGTCTTGTTTCTCCTCATGAGGCAGGAATGAGGTTTGGGTGTCTTTATTGAAAATGAAGTGCAGAGCAGGGCTGCTGCTGTCTGGCGTGCACTGAGCTCCATTCATTTACATTTTCTGCATGATGCTCTTCCCACTTCTCCAGAGAGAGGAAAAAGACTTATCTTAAAGTCCTGGGGGTTTATTTTCATAAGTGGTTATTTTATTTTAGGGTTATATGTAACATGTAATGTCACCTTCTGTCTCCAAAGTTCTTGGAAGATTTTTGTGCAACCAATTCTGTCTGTCCATTTGAACGTTTCCCATAATGTAAAGAGAAGCTGATCTTTCCAAATTATGTAAAAAAAAAACCCGAAACCTGTTACTCCAATTTTCACCATATCAGCGCTGGTATAGGTTTCAGCACCCCATGCAACCCTGGTTAGATTTAGATAATGGATGGATGGATGGACAAACAAGAAAAATGACAAATCTTTAGAGAAATAGATATGTACATATTTCTACATACGGAAGATTATAGTAAAAACAAGTAAACAGAAAAACTATCATGATTTGTGTGCTTTTCCAGAGCTTTCCTAGAGGAGGGCCAGTATTTACAGTTACCATTAAATTAATTCTTTACTAAAAATAAATCAGGTTCTGATTTTAAGCCTACTGCTAGCAGCATATTGTACATTCAAATATCAACAGAATACTAATGGATTACCTGAGTATGGTATTTTTCTGTAAATCATTATAGTGTTATTCTGTCGATTCTGACCTAGTCCACATGTACACAGGTATTTTTAATCTATTAAAAATCTACGTTCACATGGAACCACAGAAACCCACTGTCAAGCTCTGTCAAGAGCATACCGATTTAAGCAGGCAGCAATATGACAGTGACTATAAAGCCATATGGGCCTAAAAAAGATTTTACCAGTTTCGGTAGGCTAACAAGTGTCTCATCCATAACCGCTGACATTAGCAGCGGGGCCTGTGCCTGCATCTGAAAGATTGAATAAGACTTCCTTTCCAGTCTGAGTTCCTTGATTTTCCCAAATATGGGAATAAGGTGGACTGACATGCTGGTCAGCTTTACCAATATATTTAGCAAGGCCATGGGCTACAGATCAGGTGACATCACAGCAAGCAAAGTGAACTTCATCCAGCTGTTGGGACGCAGATAGAGTCATGGGAATGTTGGAAGTAAAATAGACTTCAGTATAGCAGAAGAGTCCCTGTATATTTGTATAAACATGTAAAAAGTCCAGTAAGCAATGTTAAACAGCACTATTTTTGCTATTTCTGCTGTCTCCACATAGGCCGAGGGGGGGACATCCGCTGTTATCGCGATAACATGCGAGAATTCCTTAAGGAGGTAGTATGGTCGCATGCTAATGGCCAACAGCTCAGTGTCTCTGCTACAAAGTTGTTCTTTCACAGTGATGTGCCCAGGGTTACACCATCTGTTGTTCACAAACACTGCCAGTCCCCCTCCTTTCCTCTTGCCACTCTCCCTCATCCTGTCCACCTGCAGCAGGTGAAATCCAGGCAGCACCACCCTCGTGTCCGGAGTTAGCGGTGTTAGCCAGGTCTCCGTTAGCAACATCAGGTGTCCGTTAGCATCATTGTTACTGATCACTCTATGTTAATGTTGTCACTGTGTGTTTTAAATTCTATAGCAGTAATGCCTGTTTAAGTCATAATAAAAAGATATTCGAACTGCCCTTTGATACAGGGTGGATTGTTCCATGCCTACTCATGTCAACAAACAGTGATACTCGCTATGGGCCTCATCATTCCAAATGACGAAAAAGGCAGCTATTGCTTATAAAACAAAGCTGATAGAACACACTCCAGATCTGTACCCCCCTCTTTCTCCTGTTTGTGCTATTCAAAGTCATCCATCAATTCGTTGTAACAGATTCCCTTGTAAAAGTCAACACTCAAAAAATATATACAAATCTAACAACATGCCAGTACATTTGTTTATCAACTTAGACATGTTTTTGTATGATTTTTCCTAAATGAAATTGAGAGAAAAAGTAAAACCTCCCAATTGAAACCAGCACTTCTTTGTGAGCTTTGCTAAGGGAAGGAGTGCTAGGCAAAGTGTCTGGAATCACTGTTCAAATGGATTGAAGGATCTGGTGAATAGACGTCCTTGGAGAGTAAAAAAGTGCTTTTGAAACAATCCCAGATGGTGTTGCATTTCTGAAATGTGCCTGGCTTTAACTTTGTCTTCTGTTCCTTTTAATCAATAAATCAGTCAGTCAAGCACACTGTATAAAATGAAACCTATTTAACAGCAACCGTCTGCTCTATAATAAACCAGAAGATAAGCAAAAAAGCGCTGAGGAAGGATGTTAATTGAGCACTGAGACATAACTGGCAATTATTTTTAAAACTCACCTTTAGCTATAAAGGACATACGGATCTGCACCTGGTTCTACCATCTAACATGCGGAATACAAAAAAACAGATATTAACAGTGTTACATATATTAACAGTCCATATAATTCAGAAAGCCCAATCGAATCAGTGAACAGAACAAAGGGGTGAGACAGAAATACATTTTTTAAAAATTAATCAAATAACGGGATACAACTAACGCTCGCTATGCAGGGATAGTCCATGATAGTCCAACACTTAGCAAATCTGAATGCAGAAATGTGGAGTATTTATGTCAACTAATTTGATCCATGTGATTAGAACTCAGGTGAAATAAATCTAGGCATTAGGAGTCGTTGTGGGGATGAGGAGCGGAGTCTGGGGTTAGTGTTCTGACGGGATCTGATGCCATGCCTAATGGTAGATAAGTTCCGTGCAGGATGCTAGATGAGTTCCATTTATTGTATCAGAAAAGTTCCACATGATATGGTATATAAGTTTCATGCCTGGTCCTAGATAAGTTCCATGTATGGTCCTGCATAAGTTTCATGCATGATGCTAGATAAGTACCATGGACAATGCTAGATATGTTCAGTGTATGAGGCTAGATGAGTTCCATGCATGATGACAGAAATAAGTTTTCTGCTATTTCAAACTCCTTGCTATATTCTACCGTCATTAAAGGTTAACTGGTCTCCACATCATTCCCAACCATTGGGATACACATCTAAAACTGCTTTTGAGTTGTGATCTAGGATATGCTCTGTTATAAAACTAATTTTGTTATGAGGGCCATGATCTCTCCTATTTCATTTTACTGAGCTTTTGTTAACCTGTTGTCTGGCTTTGCTTCTCTAAATCACACTATCCAGTGCCAAGCAAGTGGAATGTGGGTTCTGTGTTAATGACAACTAAGATACTTCAATACTTGTGCTCTGAACACAAAACAATGCATAAATACGTCCTTGCAGAAGTATAAAGCAGTCTACCGGGACGGGTGTTAATGTTGTTGTACTTAACATGACTTCATATTTACATTATTAATTCTGGTTGTGATGCAAATCTGAGCTTCATAATCACATTTCATTGTTGTATGCTTGTGTAGCTTAAATGATAGAGGACTCAGAACAGAGACTTAAGGAACACCACATTCAATAGCGGTTGCCTCGAACTGTTATTGCTTCAGACACAAAAATGAAAGGAAACGGTTTTGTCCAGAAGGTCTTTTAATGTCATATCTTTAACCTTTTCATCACTCTAAATGGACATATGGCTTTATATTACACTAGCTATACTGTGATCATGGTATTGCCCATTAACTTTGCTGCCCGTCCTTCCATGAAGAATTGAGTTTCATGGGTCGTATTCTTCTGTCTTTGAGAGAGTTTTCTAGTCCTAACTGAATCACATGCTACAATACACCTTCTGGGCACCTTCTCAATAATGATTTATATACTTTCCCTTTGACTGTATCAGTTTTCTTTGCTGTTCTGGTTATGCTATTATAATGTATTTTTTTCTACTACAATAGGCGGGTGCATCATTTATAAAGGAACTCTTTTCTTCTTTTTGTGAAAGGTAGACCGTCTTCCAAATTACTTCCCTTGAGTTAAAAGGCTTCTTGGCAAATCAGCCTATTATTTTCCACTAATAGATGACCAGTAATTGGGACTAATAACTTATTACCCATCTATACACATATTATAATAGCGTGTGCTTAGGAGACAATTTCTTCAATAGGATGAGAGAGAGGGTGAGAGACGGAGAGAGAGATGGAGACAGGAAGAGAAAGAGAGAGATCCTTTCATCGGCCAGAAAGAAGGAAAATAGGCCCTTATATAAAAGAAGCTTAAAAGGTAACCTGTAGAATGTTTTTTTTTTCATTTGCGAGATTAATATATAACCTCATTCATGGACACTGAAACCCAGGCTTCTTCCTTCATTGTTTGAGCTCCCTACTTGAGGCAGGCATTGGGGAATTAAGCAACACGGGGAAATTAAGTGTGTGGGGCTGTAATAGGCTCTATTATCCGCCTGCCTGGCCGTGGCAGTGAGGCACCAAGCACCAGCACCAGAGGACCCACTCTGTATTTGTGTGTGTGTGTGTGTGTGTGTGTGTGTGTGTGTTTGTGTGTCTGCAACCATGAAGTGTGAATGACCAGCCTGGTGTGTTCACAGGCATGGGAATATGTTCATGCAGGTCATCCATGTCACTCCTGCACAATGCACCCATTAAGTATGGACAACCATGGCCGACCCTATCACCCACACAAGCAGTGAGAAATTTGGGCATCAGGTGGTGAAAGATGACCAGTTACATGTGGTGGAAAGACCCTGAATATCAACTTTTCTTGCACACTCCATTTATTTGAATAACATACAATGACTTCAATGCAATATATATATATA
>JBBPCX010000040.1:25931779-25947662 GCA_037974365.1 Hydrocynus forskahlii | reverse complement strand
AAACATTATTTATTAAACAGAATATTATTAGAACAAAGTCTTCCAACATTTCTTTTGTAATATGGATTTTAAATGATTCTGTGTGTTTTTCAAGGAGAAAGCAATACCAAAAAACATGGATATTTATGAATAAAATGTAGAAACACTTTGAAAGACAAATGGTTTTCAGTCTTGGTCTAGTTCACTTGCAGTAGATGGGTTCTGAGTTAGACCATGAACTGTGGAACAGTAAATGTAGAGTTTGGTAAATTGCAGGTCATCCAGAAAATAGCAAGCAGCTCTAGCATGGACCAGAATTTAAACTTGTCGTCATCAAGTCTCCTGGAGATTGAGTCCTACAGATTCCAACAGACTTGATCTCCAACTCAGATCTAACACAAGTGATCTAGCCAGTCAAGGACTGGCAATAAATGAATGGAACAGGTGGGGATGATTAGAGTTCTGCAGGATGGTAGACATCTAGTCAAGTCAAGACAAGTCAAGTTTATTAAACATATTACAAAAACACAAAGGTCCTTCAATATGCTTTGCAGGAATAGAATTAAAATATTAAGCATAAAATAGTAGGAAGTAAAAAATAAACAATACAAGTAATGAGGAAATAAAAGAATACATAGAAAATCAATAAAAGAAGGTTAAAATACAAAAAGATTTAAAATTTAAAAGAGGGCAGAGGATAATAGTGCAGTTTTTTAAAGCTACAGTTAGTGCAGATCTAATATTGATGGACAGGTGGTCCATCAAGGAGCAGGGATGATGTTATTTAGGCATTCATTGATATTTGAGGCTTTCTTAAACTGTCTAACTTTCTAGTGTTTGTGTGACTTACGTGGCTGTACCTTCCTCTGTAGCCTTGTCAAGATAATTGACTTATCATAACATACTCAACACAAAATAATGGAGCCACATTTGGAGTGATGCCATAGAAGAACTACTTTGGACTGTCTAAAGAATGGACTATTCTCAAAAATTCTGCATGATTAAATGGTTAAGACAAAGTCATTCAGAGTGGGTTAATTGTAAAATGCTTGAGAAACTTACCGGATTTGACCATTTGGTGGTGGTCATAACAACCAGCTGTTTAAAGTTTAATGACTCCGAAAGCTCCCTCAAGGAAGTTAGCACAGAAGGTTATTATTCATGGCAGTACCCAATGATTGTTTTTAGATTTCTCAGTATTTTACCATCATCACCAGCATTACAGACACTTGTAGGTTCACCAATTGTTTGGATACTAAATTAAATGGCTTTATTTGTAGCCATTGTGACCCCTGGTTCCACTCACCACCAGTATGTTGAGAAGTTTCTCCACAAGAAGTAATTTTGCACTAACCACTCTGAATGACTATTTACATCTCAAGGAATTAATTATGAGAAATTTTAAAAAAATTAGAAATATCCTACTGTTGTGAGTAACCTTTCTACAGCATAAAGAACCTATAATAATATAAAGGCTCTGTACTAAAACATTTATTCCTTGAACTGTCAATCCAAGCCAAAAACATTCACTATTAAGAATGAACATTGGATTCTCATTATCCACCAGGTAATGGTTTTGCTTTTCAAGATTTTTCAATTTTCTTTTTTTATAGTAATCATTTATGTAGTCTGGCCAAATTATAAATGACCAGAGAACATCAATGCTTTTTAAATCAACGGAAACACATTTGGCATGTGGTTTTGTTAGGTGTCTAGTTAATTTTATAAATAGTTATACACACTTGTATACATGACACTCTCACTTGCAGCCACATACTTACATGCAATATTGACTTGAACATAACAGATATAACTCATTAAGTCTGTAGAGTAATTTGTGAAGTATTTGTTTATATGACACCATTGAAACCCACACATCACGGGAAGTAATTACAGTCAGTTATATCACAGTTTAGTAAATACGCTCATGTAATTAGCAAAACAAAGTACAAAATTATTAACCCTATGTGAATGAAAGTGCATGAAAAGGTGAAATCGCACTGAAGTGAATGTAGAAGTAGGGTGAAAAGTGATTGGTTTACGCTGTCGGGGAATCTGGCTCCTCCCGAGGCGTGACCCCTCCTGATCCGGAGTCAGTAACTCTTTGAAA
The DNA here is from genome assembly GCA_037974365.1 of Hydrocynus forskahlii. Classification (NCBI taxonomy): domain Eukaryota; kingdom Metazoa; phylum Chordata; class Actinopteri; order Characiformes; family Alestidae; genus Hydrocynus; species Hydrocynus forskahlii. The sequence continues at coordinate 25,945,573 of JBBPCX010000040.1, read as the reverse complement.
AGGCGGCGAGACCAAAGGGGTTATTGGCCTTTTCAGAGCAGCAATAACAAACCCAACACCAGACGGCCAATAAAGAGACTTCCACTCCATTTAAAGACTATTAATATTCTCCACTGGCCTGCCTGCTTTCTTTGGAGTGACAGGTCCAGACACACCCCCCGTCACCACCCCAAAACCACCCCCCCACACCAGTACCATCTCTGACTGGTTAACGTTGTGTTTGTGGACAGTGTGTCGCTGCCTGGGTGAAATCGCTCATGCACAATCTGACGCTCCGTCCAAGAGTGTGTGTGAATGAGGCTGTCTCACAGGCCACTGCACTCCAATAGAGCACTTACTGGTGCCTCTCTCTCTCTCTCTCTCTCTCTCTCTCTCTCTCTCAGTTTTTCTCATTTTCCTATGTTTTCTTTGATATTTTCACTCACATTAACAACATCTAATATGTGTGTTAAACAGAAATATCTGTAAGAAGTATATCATCACTGTCAAAACACATTCTCCAAAATTGTGGCATTTCAAATTAAAACGACAAAAATGGAGATGCATTTTTTTTTCCGACATCGACAATATCTTGGTACTTCCTCAAGAATCCACACTGTAAATAGTGCTAAAATACATCCTAATTCGTTAGAGAACTCTGTGTGGAAAAACTATTGAGAACTCCAAAATTTCACTTCAGGACACTAAATAAAGATCCTCTTTCTCTCTGTCCCTCCTCTCTCTCCTTTTTATCTCACACTCATTCATTTCTGTTTTGTCTACTCTCTCTTTTCCCTCTCCTCTCTCGTTTAGTATTTTTGTTTCTCTCACTCTTTCTCTCCTCTCTCTCTCTGACTCTCTTTCTATCTCTCTCTTTCTCTCCTCTTTTTCTGTCTCAGTCTCTCCTCACCATTCTGTTTCTATCTTTGCTTCTCTGCTCTCTCTCCATTTTTAGTCATTTCTTTCTGTCTTTTCTCGCTGTCTCTTACACTCTCCACTCTTTCTCTCTGTCAGGATTCTCTCTCTCTCTCTCTCTCTCTCTCTCTCTCTCTCTCTCTCTCTCTTATGTGTTTTCTCCTTTTGCTTTTTACTGAATACAGGAAAAGTTAATTAATACCATATAATAAGTAAATTACTGCAGAAGCCACTCATTTTTTTATAGTGTTTTTCAGCACCTGCCTCAGAATTGCCTTAATGCCCAGGCACATGTATATTTACGTTAACTAGCAATAGATAATACAAATAGTAACACATAACAATGAATGTTAAAGTATAGATTAGAGGTGAATAGCCCCAGAAATAATGTATTGCAGTCATCTATTTATGTTTGCATTTTATCATGTTATCTGCCTTGAGATCTGATCTCCATTGTTAATTTTATTACAGCTTCATTCTTAATGTTATACAGCTTTCGCAGCTTTTCTACAGCTCTGACCACTATTCTAGACCCATCTAGCAAGTGTAAAGATACATGCATTCTTAATCAGTTTTGACCTGCCATTAGTATGATTTTCACAAAGCTACTCTGGAATACTCCATATTCCAATGCAATGCAACTTACATATTTTATAGGGAAAATCTAAACCTCTTTTATAATCCAATACATAGTGTTATATAAGTTTAAATAATGTAAACATTATGTTATATATATTTATTTTAAAAGATGAAAAGCACTTAAATTGGCCCCTTATTCTTTTCAAAGCCCACCCAATTAGCCCAAGAATTGTTTATGAATTATAACTACATCGCTGCCTAAACAGCATTCTGTAGGTCAATCACACACAGACAGTCAGTGCTGTGTTTAATGTAGTGCTGGCAAAATGGCACAGGAGTGTGTTAATTGCTAGCACATTAGGCCCTGTTTAGTGGGTTGGAGTTAATGAGAAAATCTATGGGACACATTTAGCCTAGCTTCAGCAAAGATCAAATATCACTCAGAGAAACCGGGACCTCACTGTGAGGATTTTCTAAAAGATATTTACCTTTCCAACATAGTCCTACTTAGTTAGAATAGATAACTGGATAGCTACATAGCTACATCTAGCTGAGTAGAACAGTTAATGGGGCTTCCTAGCTGATTGGAATTGGGCTTAAATGAGTGATTGAAATGGGCAGAAATCACAAAAACAGTGTATGTAACCCAAATAGATTAATTTTTCCAAATGCTAATGCATATTTCAGGTTGTTAGTGGCCTAGAACATCATTAAAAATTCTTCACACTTCCAGGCTAGTGTCAAATTTGTCTTATTGACAATAATGTGATGATTCTTATGAAGCCTATTTAGATTTTGATATTAGGTTTGTGATATATGAAAAAAGAGAGATTGGGGTCACAGGTTGCTAATTACTTTATAGTCACTGAATGATTAGCTGGTTTCAATTCAATTTTTATTTAATGGTCCTTTATACAACAGCTATTTACCAAGTGGTAGTGTGTCTTTGGACCACGTTTCTAAAACTTTGTCTGGCTGGAATTGAACAGGAATTGAATGCTTGAATCTACTTAGAAACCCATAATATAACCTTCTAGGCCCTGTGTGTATTGGAAACTGAGAAAACTTAGAAAGGACTTTCCCATGAAGGTTGAGAAGGTTAGTTCCAGAAAGAATGGCCCATCAAGGCCATTCTGTCACATCATCAGAAAGAAGCCAGTGTGAAATTTGAAGAAGAAAATACTGTTGATGTGAATGGTAGTATGCTGGGTGGCAAAACACTGATGTGAATGATGCATTTTAATAGGCAAAACGTTCATTTAGTTCAGTGCACATAACTGCTATCCTGCAAGCTAGAACAGTTGCATTTCACACCCTGCATTCAGATACAACAAAAACATACTGCATATACTGTATATTTTACAGTACAGTAAGTTTTGGCTGTCTCTTATGGTCCTCCCAGTGTGAGCTCTTTTAGCATGTGTGTAGATGGGAATGTTACGCAGCATCATCAGTTTCAGGTCCTCTGCAGATCCCAGTGGGGAATCAGAAGGTAAGGTAAATTTTTTTAGCTTTTTTAGGCACATTTTAGTGTGGTTAAGTGCTACAGTACAGTACAAACAGTGGGTTTAACTGGTATGGATTTAAGCTGGCAAATTAAGAAATTGAGTATAAATAATATTTGATGTTGCATTAGCATTCAAGCTGGTCATCTTAACACAACATTCAAATCCCACTTGTAATAATAATAATAATAATAATAATTGAGAGAAAAGATATGTTTATGGTTGGGTTTAAAAAAAGACAAGAAAGGGAAGCACTGCTAATACTGGGAGGAAGTTCCATAGCTTGGGGACCACCCATTGAAAAGTTGAAATTTGTTGACCATATTGATAAATGTATTGTGACACACCTGATTTTCAGGGTTTGGGCCTGACCCCTTACTTCCAGTGAAGGGCAATCTTAATGCTTCAGCAGACCAAGACAACGCCATGCTTCCAACTTTGTGGACACAGATTGGGGAAGAACCTTTTCTATCCCAGTGCACAGAGCAAGCTCCATAAAAACATGGTTGAAAGAACTTGACTGGCCGCACACAGCCCTGACCTCAACCCCATCCAACACCTTTGGGATGAACTGGAACAGAGATTGTGAATCAGGACTTCTTGTCCAACATCAGTGCCTGACCTCATAAATGCTTTACAGAATGAATCGATACAAATTCCCATTAGAAACTCCACAATTTTGTGGAAAGCCTTCCAAGAAGAGTGGAAACTGTTATAGCTGCAAAGTGGGGACCAACTCCATATTCAGGTCTATGTAGGTGTAATGGTCAGGCATCCCAATACTTTTGTCCACATAGCTGTGGGACTTAACACATGTAGGTTAAAATACATGTAGTTGGAGAATTAATCCACAAGAACTTTCATTGGTTCAGATGTATGCAAACTGGATTATGTGTGACTGAACTCCATGAAGGACGTTCCAGAGGCGTCCTTGTAAATTGCCCGATTTTAGATCCGTCTGACTGAAATGTCCTTCAGTGTAGAGGTCTAAATATGCAGCCTGATTGGACTTAGCCTGGATTTCGGAATGTGGTTTGTGTCGATAGCAGCCATTAGCAACATAAGGGCTCGAACAAACAGTGACCTGTGACCCCACCAGCCAGCCGATTAAAGCAGACCAGTTACTTTTAGCCCTTCTCATTGGTTTTTGTTCTACTTTTTGCTCACTGCGCAGGTTGTTGTTCACATTTATCAGGTATGGAGCAGCCGTGTATCTGGAATAGAGTTGGACAGCCATGCACTTCTGAATTTTTCTGTATTTGATAGGTGGATCTTGCCTTGGGATGTTTGTTGTGTTTTTCTGTGTCTGCCTTTGTTCGTACATGACTTTTTCACATCATTATCCTCCCATCCGCCATGTCTAGTGAAGTGTGTATATGTCTGTGTGTGTGTGTGTGTGTGTGTGTGTGTGTGTGTGTGTGTGTGTTTGTTTGTGCATCCTACCTGCACTGTCCTCCTGGTTTACCTGCTGTAGGAGCACAGACTGTCAGCATCAGCCAAAGGGCTGTTACATCTGCTGTCCTTCAAGAACACACAGAGATATTCATTCCTTATATACAGTCATGTAGTACACATCTTGTACAGAAAACACACATTTTGATGCACTGTTACTGTTTATTTGCCAGATTTAACATATGGGGGGTTAAAATGTGGACTGTGTAAGTTTAGTTTTAGGCAATTTTCTGATATCCATGCATCCATCCATCCATCCATCCATCCATGTGTTCTTGAAGGACAGCAGATGTAACAGCCCTTTGGCTGATGCTGACAGTCTGTGCTCCTACAGCAGGTAAACCAGGAGGACAGTGCAGGTAGGATGCACAAACAAACACACACACACAGACATATACACACTTCACTAGACATGGCGGATGGGAGGATAATGATGGGAAAAAGTCATGTACAAACAAAGGCAGACACTGAAAAACACAACAAACGTCCCAAGGCAAGATCCACCTATCAAATACAGAAAGATTCAGAAGTGCATGGCTGTCCAACTCTATTCCAGATACACGACTGTTCCATAACTGATAAATCCATCGATCTATCGATCTATCCATCTATCTATCTATCTATCTATCTATCTATCTATCTATCTATCTGTCTATCCATTTGATATTAATGCAGTGCATTAAACTGAAAAAAGAAATAATGCAGTAATGCAGAAAATCAGGGCTATTTTGCTGCTCCTGTAAGTTCACTCTCTTCTCCTCTCCGCTTGTTTTCTCCTTTGGGTTTGTTTTCTAATGCATGAAAACATACACACGCACACACACATTGACCTGCACGATCCATATGCAGTATCAGAGACCACATGTTGCATGTTAACGTTTTGTGTTTAGAGCAGGGCGATTAGCCAAGCCCCCTCACATTATTCTCCACATCAAACAGTGTGTGGTGGGGGGGGTTGCAGAGGGCTTCGTTCATTTGCAGCTGAATGAGCCGCCGGCTGCAAGAGAGAAAGCTGCCATTAGCATGCGTTTGTTTGTAGAAGCAGAGAGATGCAGGAGAGGGTACCAGTGGGGCACGGCTGGTGTGAGCAGCACCCCTGCACCATGGGCCTGCTTCACCATGTGGCAGTGTCTGTGAGGGGCTGAAAGCAGCCTGTCTCTATAGTAATTGAACAGGAATACGATAGGCTCGTTTATGACTCGTATACTGATACAATTGCTGCTGTTTATGATAGAGGACTATACAAGAACAAATGCTACGGACCAAAATATTCATGTTATAACGGACATGTCAATGCTCTGCCCACAAATGACTTATTTTGTAGCTGTGAGACTGGACAAGATGTAGCTCACAACTGAGAGCACAAGTACAATGGTTTTTTAATACACCACATTTCTTGTACTAGGCACCTGAAGATACTCCACTGTGTACATCCACTGTGTACATGTATACACACACACACACACACACACACACACACACACACACACACACACATATATATACATATATAAAAATTATATTTGTTGGTTAGTGTACAGTTTATTCTACTGTATACTGTTATATTGTGCAGTTATTGTTATATAGGTTCTGATGCTTCTGCTTTCCTCTTTTATGCTATCCACTTTGCTGCTGTAACAATGCTAATTTCTTTGCTTTTTGTAAAGTTCTAACTCCCCTCTGTTTTCTTGTCTTTCCTTGTGCTGTGTTCTCTTATGTGTGTGTCTCCATATAGACCTTGTTAAAATCCTCATGTCAATGTCAAATGCTCGGAGCTGTGACCAGCTGTGTGTGTGTGTGTGTGTGTGTGTGTGTGTGTGTGTGTGTGTGTGTGTGTGTGTGTGTGTGTACGTGTGTGTGCGCGCCTACCTGCCCTCTTGGCTTACCTGCTGCAGCAGCTCAGTCTGCCAGCATCAGCCATCACATCCACTCATTTTCTAAAACACAGACACAGACACATAAACACACACACACACACACACACACACACACACACACACACACACACATTTACTCTCTTTTTGTAGAAACAGACATTTGTGGATTTTCTGGGCCCGAGGAGGTACCTTAGAAAATACTGTAAAATACAATTTTTATCTCATAGAGCTCTTTGCTGCAGTCAGAACTGACGCATCCTGGTTTTGACTTGGTAAAAGCCTTGATCGTGACCACCATGTTGGTGATGACCTAGTATCTGCATCCAGCCTCTCTTTCTCGTCAGACTTTTATATAAAAGTAAACAGATCAAATTCATAATCATGAATTGTTTTGCAACAGTTAAGTGACTCCACCCAGCTTTACATATATATATATATATATATGTGTGTGTACATATTACTATTTTTGTAATAATACAGTATACTGTGTTTTTAAAAAAATTTAAAAGAGGGAATTCTACACTTTTCTCAAAATTCTCAGTAATAGAATTTTTTTCTAAAATTCTCCATAATTCAGTTGCAGAAATGTAACCACATTCAGTGTGGTTTGATGTGAAATTGCCAACATTTCTTTTACAATGGTGGTGAATGGAACCAGAGTGTCAATACAAACAATACAAACATAGCCATTTTACCAATCAGAACCAATAGTGAACCTCCACATCTTTAAATGTGATGTTATAGAATGGGGCAGTTCACATCACACCACACTGAATGACTCTTTACTTCTCTTTACAAGCCTTTAACTGAGCAGACATTCTCTTTAAAGACCTCTTTAAGCATCTCTCTGAATGTTATCCACTAAAATCCACCACACATTTTTTTTAAGTGTGGTGCTTCCCCAAGGGCATAACATCTGTACAGCAGTGGTTGTCTGGGGACCAGTGAACTGGTTTGAAACCCTTTACAGATTGATATGGTAGCAAAATGCAAGCCCCCGGGCTTACAGCTTGAAATTAGATGCATAGGTCAGTTCAGTTCCAAATAAGGGGCATTCACATTCGGTGTCTGGCACTTTTCAGGCCATGGTAAGTGACTCTTTGGCAAATTTCTCAGTGATCAGAGGATCCCAATGCAACCAGTGGTACTTTAAATGCACTTGATACAGATGTGAATAAACTATATTACAGCTATTGCCTAAAGTAAGTCAATTGAAGGTCAGAATTACAATGATGTAATTTTATTCATGTGGAAATGATGTCCAGATTTGATTCCAGTAAATTCAGTGCAGCTCTTCTTTTTCCCCAGTGTGACTGGGGTCAACCGAGTCATTTGTGGCAGCATGGTACATCAGTGCAAGAGCTGAGAAATTAATTTCGTGAAGATGAAAGCATTTAAAGGTAACATTTGTGGATCACTACAGGATTTTAGCCTTTCTGCTTCCTCTCCTCTCCAGCCTTTCCATCCTTTATGTGTCCTCCTTCTGAAAGCGGTGCATTTGTCTTTGGCTGCTAGTGTCATTCAGCTCTGAGATTAGACACATTGAAACTTTATTTCACCCACCTAAGCGAATAATAGCACATGTGAGCTGAATGATTTACTGAAAGGCATGAATGATTGTACTCACACACATCATGAAGGGATGATCTGGAAAAACACAGGCAAAACTCTTCAAAGCAAACCTACAGTGAGAATGGTGGCAGCAGTAAAATAGTCAGGATTATTACACCTATAGAAAGTGAAAAGAGGAAAAGGTGAAATTCAGACATGCCATTGCTGAAGCTGAGAAAGTTTTGGATTCCAAAAGCCCACTCTCACAGGTCAAGGTTAAAGCTATTAAAAGACAGATTTATGCTGGCTAGTCTTTGTTGACCGCAAAGTTGCAAGCAGTTTTATGACTGATGATAATTAATATTACAGACCAATGATAGTACCATAGCACCAATGATGGCTTTTCTTAATTGAGCTGTTGACAGTTATCTTGATAAATTAGCCAGAATAAACAATACGGTATAAATATGTATTATTACATAGTATATATTAATATATAGTATTGATTAAAATGATACGTCACATTATAGGTACCTCTAGAAAATCTTCTGAATAAAATGAACAAACCCCCTAAGTTCATCTGAGCGGTTATGCAAAAGATTCTTTTTCACTGGGGTATAAACATAAGGTTACACAGAGGTCAAGTTTTCCTATTCATCAGTATGAGCAAGAGTAGAGAATGCACAAATGGAAAGTGTCACGTCTGGTCCCCAATGGAGCCCGTCGCCCGAGTATTAGGAGGTACACAGGTCTGGGCACATGTGTGTGATGTCATGTGTTGTCGTGTGTGTGGTCGTTGGGTGCCTAGGCAACCCAGGTGAGAATGAGGAGTTCCATTAGCTCATTAACTGGGTTGCTAGGTACCTAACGACATGTCCACCTGTCCTGTGTTTGAGTTAAGGGATTGAGTTATTGTCTTTGTCACGTGGTTGTCAGTCTGCGTGAGTGTGTGTTTAAAAGTCCAGTTGATCCACAGAATCTCTGCGTGGTCACCAAAATCCATCCTGTGGCTCTGGTTTGGGTTTCGAGTTTCTAAGAGATATTGTATTACTCTTAGTTTATGTTTTACATTCCTCTAGAAGGAGAGAAAGAAGAAGCACACTAAGGACTTCCCCTGTTTGCATCCTGTGGTCTCTCCAGTGGCAGGGGAGAGCTCCTTCAGCCAGCCAAGCTGTTAAGTTGTGACCTTTGTAAATTCTGATGCTGGGTGTTTGACAGTGTGCTTCTCCTGTGTGTCTCTCTTACTGTGTATCTGCAGGTGTGAATGCAAGAACGTCTTCACAGTGAGAGAGGTCCACGGAGCATGGAGTATTTGTGCTGGCCCCTGACAGCAGAGAGTCTGCTTCCAGTGTTCAGAGGAAGTTTCGTTTGGAGTGAAGGTCCTCCAGAACTTTCCATTCAAGTTGTATTTTCTGTTTGTGCCCTCCTGTGTGAAGGTCCTCCAGTATCATTGTGTTCCTCTTCTAGTCTAAGCTCAATTGTGTGTTTAAGCTGGCTTGGTGGTTAAGGTGTCGCCCCTGCAATTGAAAGGTTGTGGGTTTGAAACCCAGGACTGTCAGTGACACTGCTGAGGTACCCACACACTGCTCTCCGGACGCTGCTGGCTGCCCACTGTTTCACTTGGTGAATGGTTTAAATGCAAAGAACAGTTTTATGCTGAGTGCTGTGGTGAGTTCACATGTGACCATGAGTGCCACTTTACTTTGCTTTTCCACCAAAGGGCTTGAGAACCCTGTTAGAACACAAGACATCATGGACTCCATGAAGTACTAGAAGAGGACTGTCAAAAAGAGTGGACCTACGACCCTTTCAGGACCCTGGAAGATCTGCAGATGTTTTGTCCAAAGGGGTCGTCTCAGATTCCTCGATTTGTACACTCCAGTCTCAAAAAGTACTAAATGCAAACGTGCAAACAACTGTAACAAAAATTATATATCTATTTTTTTGATATTTTAATGCATGAAATGTAAGAACATAAACGTGCATCTCTCAAGGTCTAAGGGTCTCTTCATGCTGTATTTATTTATTTATTTGTTTGTTGGTTTGCATGCATTAAATACTTAGCCAACCCTTGTGCATCCTGTTCCCTGAGTTTATAGAAAATATTACACTCTTACAGATAAGTCACCCTGTGTATCTGTGTATCAAGTGAAATGTTTATGCATCTCTAAAAAATCTTCTGAACAAAATTAACAAAAATTGTAAGTCCATCTGAGACTTTTCTAGGGACTGCCTGTTTCATCTGGGCATGAATATGAGGTGACATCGAGGCCAAATTCTCTCATTCACCAGCATAGGAAAGACTAAAGAATAAGACAATAAAGTGAAATAGAATGAGACAAAAATCCTTCATGAATCCAGAAATTATACATTGGCTAAACACCTAAAAATATGTACATATCCACTGTTAAGGCCTTAGTTCATTGTTTTACAACTATACAGCTTCGGAAAAAAATAAAAGATCATTGCAATTTATTTTTAAATTAGCATCTCAATGAGTATGACAACCATTCCTTGCCAGTGTCTGTTAAGTTCTCATAAGCACCTCATTCTGCTTTATGAGGTACTGATTACGTGATCAGAAAAACCACTGCTGTAATCAACACTCTCCTCTCTCAGTGTAACCAGTTGGATGGTGAAACACTACTAGAAGTACAGTAAACCCCCACTTATCGCAGGGGTTACATTCCAAGAGCACGGAGTTGTGATGTGGTAAAAAAAATGCCTAAAAATGCTCTTGGAATGCCTAAAAATGTAAACCCTAAATATGCCCCCATTGAAAATTCTGCTTAATACATTACCCTTTAAGAAAATTTAAAGATAAACCATATTTGTACTGTACAGTGTACACTGAACTCCCGCAGTGCTAGAATGTAAATACCGATGTTACCCCTGTATAGACTGGACTGTAATTCATGCACGCACATTTTCTTTGGTGTATGCTGTCGTTTTCTTTGGTATAAGCAGGGTAAATACGGTAATAAATTCGTTTCATTTACAGTAAATAAGCAGGGGTTTCCACGAACAAGTATTAGTTTGGTTCTCAGAATAAATCTGCAAGAGACTGAAACTGCGACTGCTGAAATGTATATAAGCGGGGGTTACTGTGTGTCAAAGGTAATTATTGCCATTTTGTTTAAGAGTGAACAAGAGATTTGTTTTCTTTGAATTATTCATGTTCTATAAACATGAATAATATTTTTATTTGGAAATTAAGCAGTGTTTAAACTGTTCAGTTCCATACTTGCACCTATAAAAGATAAAATCTGAGAAACAATTTGGCAGTGTAGTCAATATATCTTGAAAATGATGTTCATTTTACCCCCATATACAGTAAATACACGTAAACATTTCTCCAGCAATCACAGTGTTTACAGTTAAATGCCAACTCCATATCAACGCACACCTATTTGGAAGGTGTGGACAAATATGATTGGATAAACATAAACACCTGCATTTAACCATGCACTACTGGATCCCAGTAGTTTATAAAAATCTCAAGAATGTGTTTTCATATTCAATTTTGTTATAATTTGTTATAACACACCTTACATCTTGTGAAAAAAAAAACTAAAATGTGGCCCTTTGCAAAAACTATGCAAATTAATTTTAAAAGATGGTAGAAAATGCCATATTTAAGATTTTTCCTTGTAGAAGATATTTATTTCCTCAGAGTGGGGCTGTTCAGACTTTTAAATATGATTGTAGGTGCTCTGGACAAAGTATTCATTTGCAGCAGAGGCGTGTAATTTGCTTGAATAATAAAGAAAATAATCATTTTGCTCATATACTTTAAAATCATAATTTAGCTAATGTTTTGGGTTGTATCCTGCAATTTACTGAACTGCCTGAACTGCCATGCATTGAGTTCTGAGGCCACATTTTGCAGTTGCCATTGCCAGTCAATGAAGATGAGTATCTGGCTCCATTGGCACTTTTTTTTAGCAAACTATTACTTTTTTTAGCAAACTATAACGATTCTTTACGCATAGTGGTTAAATCCTCTTAGTTTATGCTGTTGTATTCTTCCGTCTCTGAAGGTTTCTACAGTCAATCACCACTGAATCACCACTACTGTTTGCTATTGCTAAGCTCAGCACCAGTGTTGTGCCAGTTCGCACTGAAAAAGAACGAGTTCAAAATACTGTTCAAAAAATGAACTAATTCACGTTCGTTTTTTTTTTTTGTTTATTTTATTCAGAAAACATTAACACAAAGACATATCTTTTAAAGTGCTCAGAAAAGGACATAACTAAAAATAAACTAACAGTCATTGTCTTTTTTAAACCATATAAAACTAGTGAAAATGTACAGCTCTAAAACTCAAACACCCAGTATTTAGTCGTACTAAACATAAATATCTTCCTTTTATAAGCTTATTTCCCATGTGTATTTCGGCCAAGGCTTTCGAACTTGAAGCACCAGCCATGCTCTTGTGCTAGCCTGTTAGTGATGTGTCATGCACAAAAGCATCGGCTCTAAGAGCTCTATTAGCTGATGCTTTGTAGTGAATCAGAAGATCCGACTCCCATCGAGGGAGAGCTGCTCCCCACTTTATTTCCTTTCGCTGCTCAGCTCTCACGCTCAGTGGCTCAGCTCTGTTCACGGCAGTTTTGTTTGGCAGCAATCACATGTGAGGATATAGGATCGTACCATTATGTAAAAACAGAGAGGACGATAGATGTGGCAGTCAGGTGGTCTGTCCGTCTGCCGATAGTAACTGAGAGGAGAAACCGCATCAGCCCATCCAAGCTGAGGCATTTGATTTCTCTGAATGTCAGCCTGCACTGAGGACATACTGTTTGGTTACTGAGTTTGGTTCTGTTTCTGTTCTGCGGATTTGTTTGCAATGTTAAAATTAAAAGTTTGATTAAAATATTTAAAAAAGTAAAAATGCCTGCTTTTGTAACAGAAAATACGCAAATACACAAAATTAGGCAATTATAAGCCTTCTCATAAAAACACTAAATGCAAAAGGGTTTATCAACACACAAAGCATTCATATTTGCCAAGTTAGGCTAAGATATGAGGCTACAGATGATAATAAACTAAGAGCCGTTTGGGAGCTGAAAGAACTGGCTCTTCTTTGGGAGCCATGCCACAAGAGCCGGCTCTCTGAAAAGAGAAAAAACTGCGTTCAGTCTCACGAGAGTGAACGTCACTCATGGTTATGTACATAGTTTGTAAACCGACTCGTTCAGTTCGGCGTTCACAAAAAATAGGAACGTGTTCAATGAACTCAGCACCATGTCCTTGATTCGAAAAAGAATGACTTTTTAAAATTTTGAGTTAACTACTGTCCAGTGTTGGCCTGGTGCTCCATGCTGAGCTGTTACTCTTCGGATCTGAAAAATGGAATATTTTCTCTTTTACATCATCATCATCATCATAATTATAATAATAATAATAATAATAATAATAATAATGATACATTTTATTTGAGGGCGCCTTTCAAAAACACAAGGTCACCTTACAGAGAGAAAAAACAAACAATAAAACAGTCAATTAAAACAGCAAAACAATAAACAAGATTAGACAACAAGTAAAATCTGTGTTTAAAGCGAGTAAACCAGTTTGAACAAGTGTGTTTTGAGCTGTGCCGTAAATAATGGAAGAGAATCTATGTTCCTTATGATTGGAGGAAGTGAGTTCCAGAGCCGAGGAGCGGAGCGACTGAAAGCTCTGTCCCCCATGGTGATGAGACATGCAGAGGGTACAATAAGATGAGTGGCAGACGAAGATTTGAGAGAGCGGGAAGCAGTGGCAATATGAAGCAGATCACACAGATAAGGAGGGGCAAGGTTATGGATGCACTTAAATGTGAAAAGTAAAATTTTAAAGTTTATCCTAGTTTCTATAGGCAACCAGTGAAGCTGTTGAAGAACTGGGGTGATGTGATCTCTTAAGGGAGTACAAGTTATGACCCGAGCTGCAGA
>JBBPCX010000040.1:25921337-25931679 GCA_037974365.1 Hydrocynus forskahlii | reverse complement strand
CGTTCTTTTCCAGAACGCACAGATTGCCAGTCCGCCCCTGACTCATCTTGAGTGTTTCTCTTGTTTTTTGTTTTGTTTTTCTTAAAGCCCAGTAGTTTTATTGCTGTAAATTAAATTAAGCTCAGTCGCTGTCCAGCGTCTGCTTTAACCGGCGGGTCTCTACAATACAGTACTCCTCCTGAAGAACCCTGAATAAGACGCACCGCTGATGAACAGTAAATTACTGATGTAAAAATTATTGGTGATTACCCCAACATTTTACTGTATTTACCTGTTTATACCAAAGAAAATGACAGCGCATACCAAAGAAAACACCCTTGCATGAATTACAGTACAGTCTGTATGGGCTTACCTTTATATTTTTGTTAAGGGTAATGTATTAAACTGAGTTTAAAATGAAATGAAATGTGTGTACATGTCTATGTATATGTATAGGTGTAAAGGTATATAAGTGTAATATTGCACATTCATATCATCCATTAACGAATGACAATGCTGGTTGTGTTTTTTTCTTTTTCCTTTTCTTTTTTTTCAGGGCTGCAGCCAGTCTGAAAGCCAGCACTCAGTGAAACACCAGCAGGCCCATCACTCAGACTCTCACTGCATCAGCATCAGTCTCAGCACCTGGAAAGCCTGGTAAAAATAAACACACCTCAGAGAGATCTCATATAGTGGTCAGACATTACACTACTTGTCCAAAAGTTTGTAGACACCTGTTCATTCAGTGTTTCTTCTGTAGTCAGTGGTTTGCTAGGGACTACCCCCCCCCCCCTTTTGCTGCAGTTACAGACTCTGCTGTAGTCTTTACGCTAGATGTTGGAACATTGCTGTTTGGATTAGATTGTAAATTTCAGTAAAGGCATTTCCAGACAGGAAAAGTCAGGGAATTTGATCATTTGGGTGCTAAGTCAGGGAATTATCAGGAAATTTTGTTAATAGTATCTAGTGCAGTAGCCATAACCTGTTGTGTATTTACACATCTTTGTTTTTGTTTTGCTCAAAACCTCTCCCGCTCTAAAAATGTGCAACATTCTAGACAGCAAAATCTTTGCAAATCTGTGTCGATATATGTCCTTACACTTGCTAACTTACGGAACATGCCAGGCAAGTGTAAATTTCAAGATATTTGGCTTGAAAATGAAGAATTTAAGTGATGATGACAGAAAAGCAAAATGCAACTTCTCTGAGAAGGGCGAAAAACCAACTAAGCTGTAAAACCATCCTGTTTTCAAATCAGCTTTTGTGATGTCACAAATGGTCATATAAGAACGGATTATGATGAATGATTAAATCTTTTTGGTACACAAACCCATCAGATGTCAGGGGCAAAATGAAATGGAAGGAAAATGTAGATCATGAACACCCAGTAACCCACCTGGAGCTGTCATTGGTCACCCTGACAAACACTGTGATTGGTTAAAGGCTCATTTACATATTGCAACCTTCTGTAATTTCAGTATTGCAGAGGTCGAAATTGCGATATGTTGTGCACCTCTGTGTGTGTGTGTGTGTGTGTGTGTGCAGGGGTGGGGTGGGTAGTAAAATATATGTACTGTATATGTACATCAAAACATAAGGCATATATACGCTCTACACATTTTGTATGTGTTTACCTTTTGCCTTACAGTTTTTTTTCCCTGTTAAACTATCTCTGAGCCGTCTAATCCTTTATTTAATTGGAGATAACTGAAGCCATTAGTTTTAGTAGTTCTAGTTTGTAAAACTGTGTAAGTTGAATCTTCCCGAACCTGTTTCAGGAACACCCATTTCTGACATACTTTTGTACCTTTTCTAGCTTTAGCTCCCCTGATCAGACCAATACACTCACTTGAAAAATCCTTGAGCTGATGTGAATGTGTTTGAGCAGGAAAAGTCTAAAATGTGAAGTTTTGTCTTTTAATGTGTCTTTTCCCTGTCTGTTTCTCTCTTTTTCCAGGTGCTTTGAATGTAATGAAGAACTCTCCACCCACTGCAATAAAAAGGCTTTGGCTCAAACTCTGGACTTTCTACAAAAGCACTCTGCAAAGTCAGCCTCAGGTAATTCACCATCACTGATCACACTCTTCTTTTATCTACTGCTCTTGTGTAGTATGTTGTGGTTTTATTGTCAAAAGACTTCTCAGTTGACTCACTGGCACCTTCTTGTGGACGAATGTTCTACAGGTTTCTCTTCACTTTCTGACTCTGATTGCTGTTGCTTGGGGAAGTCAGAATTGCAATAAGAAGAGAATATTACTTGCGTGCTTGTTTCTCGCATCCCTTGTACAACTGAAAATGTGGAAAGACAACAGAGACTGCTGATGTGTGTAGACATTTTAGCATCAGTGTTCTTGGGGATAAGTACCAATAGCTGATGCTCTCACTGATACTTGCCTTGGTTTGGACATGTGCTGTGGAGAGTATGTGGGGAGAAGGATGCTGAGGATGGAGCTGCCAGGGAAGTGGAAATGAGGAAAGCCATAGTTGGTTGTTTATGGATGTGGTGAGGGAGGACATGCAGGCATTTTGTCTGAGAGAGGAAGGTGCAGAGGATAAACACAAAAAAATAAGGATGTTGCATAAAAAAGAGATGTGAACAGTGATCGCTACAAATATGTGGTGGTAATGAGAAGCGTCCCACTGGTCCAGTCCAGCCTCAACCATTTGAAAATGCAGATTTGTTAGAATACATTAACGCTGCATCAATACTAATACTAACACTGGTTGTCCAGGAGTTTATTCGTAGTTCGTAGTTGACCTGTCAAGAACTGGTGTTGGTGTAGTCCAGTTCTCGATACCCGTAGCTATTTGCTGTACAGTCATTTTACAGTTCTGTATGCAGGTACAATCATGTCAGTGTGCCTGCATTTCTGAGAATGACCTTTAATTGTCACTTTTTTCATGATAGGGTGGACTTTTAAGCAATAGATGGGCTACTGCTTGCAAATGTAAACTTTCACAATCCCCCGGTACGCACCTGTGTTTCTAATATGATGGCAAACAAATGTAGATGCAAAGTATATCATTTTTTTTTAAATACTTGAAACAGACCTTGTATATCTCATAGGCCTGGAGTCACTGTCAAAGTTTTTCTGCATGTAAGACTGGTACAATAAGTACCATAATCACAAATCTTTATTGATCCCATAAATTGTTTCAACTGCACAGTCACACAGAGACAAGAACAATATAAAATATAAAGTCTAACTAAACCCGAAAAAACTCCATGTGAAATACAGTATTGTGTTTTGTGTTTATTCCTTTTACTTTCATTTAGTATATTTGATAATATTCATGTAGGAGAAAACACTCACTGCTCATCTAAACAGTTTTATGTATACAGTAACCCCCCAGTTTTACATGGATCAGGAGTCGCGGAATCAGTCATACGTGGATTTTTTCTGAGAACCTAACTGATAATTGTACGCGGAAATCCCCACAATAACGCGGAAACTGCAAATATTCTCCACTTTATTTTTGCTTTTTTCGTGGCAATATGTTTTATTTTTTTAGCATTTTAGTTATAAATTATTAAGAAAAATATAATTTACTAATTTTGTAACATAAATATTAGCGTGAAATCAGCTACATTTCCATATAAAATATAGCTGTATAAATGTTTTTGTATTGTCGTGAGAACACAAAGAAAAGGCTTTTGGGAGTTAAATATGCTCTGCTCAGAGCAGGGGTGGACTGGGACTAAAACACAGCTGGACTTTCTTCACCAGCTGGCAGAGCTCTGTCTGCGTCTCGGCCGAGAAAGACAGGCCAACGGCCGCCGTGCACCGGACAGTCGTTCTTTTCCAGAACGCACAGATTGCCAGTCCGCCCCTGATTCATCTTGAGCGTTTCTCTTGTTTTTCGTTTTGTTCTTCTTAAAGCCCAGTAGTTTTATTACTATAAATTAAATTAAAAGAGGCCGTTGAGTTCAGTCGCTGTCCAGTGTCTGCTTTAACCGGCGGGTCTCTACAACACAGTACTCCTCCTGAAGAACCCTGAATAAGACGCACCGCTGACGAACAGTAAATTATTGATGGAAAAATTATTGGTGATTACCCCTACATTTTACTGTATTTTTATTACTAAAAATGACAAATTTCTTTCTGTATTTACTTGCTTATACCAAAGAAAACGACAGCGCACACCAAAGAAAATGCCCGTGCATGAATTACAGTACAGTCTGTACAGGGGTAACATCGGTATATACATTCCAGTACTGCAGGAGTTCAGTTATAAACTGTACAGTACGGGTACGGGCTAACCTTTATATTTTCCTTAAGGGTAATGTATTAAACTGAGTTTAAAATGACATTAAAGTGTTTTGGGAGCATATTTGGGGGCATATTTAGGGTTTACACCATAAAAATAGGCATTTGTAGGCATTTTTATTTTTTTTTTCACTATACGCGGGTGCTCTTGGAACGTAACCCACGCGAGAAGCGGGGGGTTACTGTATATATTTTTTTTACTATTGACTCCATATATAATAAAAATTGAAAAGAGAGCATGCTCTGCTGTGGTCTGGTGGCTTACTAACCCTGCACTCATCCGTTATCTCCACACAGTAGAAGGATTATTATAAGCATTATTTAGCAAGTTGTTTTTAATGAAAGTAGGTTTGGTTCGCGGTCAGTTCCGTTTCCAAACTCTGCAGGCAATCAGTAAGTTGAATTGTTGATATCCAGTTTTCAAAAATATATACACTGTTGATACACATTATGGGCTTTCAGGAGTTTTTCCCCCTTAATGTTTGCTGATCTCATGCTTGAGACCCAGTGCTTGAGAAACTTCAGGGCTTAGAACCAGTAGAGGAGGCACAACCCTGGATGCAGCTGACTGTAAGGTTGAGTTTGTGGTGAATAAAGACATTAGAATGGCTTTATCACATGACCCCCTCTATTTGCATTTACCTTCAATACCGTAAGGTATTTGCATCATGGTGAAATTTCCTGCGATGCTGTGACTCGTTGGCATTTGAGCTACATTGATATTGCTGAGAATTTTTGAGATCTTTTTAGATCTTCTTCTGAATAGATTCATTGTGACTCATTCAGTGTGTGGCAGCAGGCTTGTGCGTGCTGTGTGTGTGTGTGTCTGTATTCGTGCATACTGCTAATAGCTGAATAAAAAGAATGTGGCAGTGTAAAGGTAATGAATGTAAGGGACTGAGCATTAATTAAGCTGCACCAGCCAAAGCACTCAGTTGTATTTCGCTACCGGCATGCCGGCAGGTTGATCGTGTTATTTTGATTGACTTTATTCACGTTTTTGATTAAGTGTGGTGAAAAGATACCAGCTTTGTATGGTTCTGTTTAGAAATCCTTTCTGTAGAAACAGTGAGTTTGAAAACGAAGCATGTAAATATGCAACAACCTCCCCACCTTCCAAAAAATGACCCTGAACAGAGAATTTGAGCTTTTTACAACTGCATTACAAATGCATTAATATTTTATGAATAGCTGCAGTTTTACAAGAAGTTAAGCTAGGAATTATTTCTCTCCAGTTTATATTCATCCTTATAATATGCTCTGAAGGTCATGCATTAAAAGGACAAAAAAAATCTTATGCGTATAGCAAGTCCTACAACAGAAAAATTCCAAAGTATGCTTTTTGGGTGTTCAAGCAACCAAACCAAAATGTCGTATTTGAGAGTGGTGTAGTGGTTCTGGATCTGCTAATCTATGGTTTAAGATTCAAGATTCTTTGTTTGTCACATACACAGCTATACAAGTACAATGTCTAGTGAAATGAGCCCCTATGAGTAGATTAAGTAGAGTGTAGGCGTTAAACAAGTGATGATAAAGACTGTGAATTTCTGTGAACTGTCCAAAAATCAGTGTCCTTTTTTAGAGCTTTGCGAGGTAGAGAACAAATGAGCAATAAGGTTTTTTTTTCTAATCAGTCTAAATGAACTAAATAAAACTAAAAATAATAAATACAAATAACATTACTCAGTAAATAGTGATTTTATGTACAGTATGTCGGTGTGCTACAGTTAGCTCAAGTTTTAGCACAGCTGATGTGGCCTGCCAAACAAAAACCTACTGATTTAACCCACAGTGGGTTAAAGTTTTTCTCTTGGACAAGAAGTTTATATTCAGTTGGTACTGGGGCAGCTGGTGGCCTAGTTGTTAGGGCGTTCAGAAAGTTTTGGGTTCAGTCAGAAAGTTGCGGGTGCGATTCCCATCGCTGCTAGTGTCATCAGTGAGGTGCCCTTGAGCAAGATACCGTCCGCACACACTGCTCCCCGGGCGCCACTCATTGGTGGCAGCCCCCTGCTTCACTTGGTGAATGGGTTAAATGCAGAGGAGGAATTTCACACTGTTCACACTGTGTGCTGTGGTGTGTTCACGCATGACTATAAGGGTCCACTTTACTGTCAAGCAGCAGCATTGAACAAGATTTTACGAGAAAATGCAAAGTGTGGTTGCGCAGTTGCTGTGGTATCTGGTTGTTACTAGGTGGTTGCTATGGTGTTCCAATGTGGTTAAAGAACATTTTAGTTTTGGAATTTTGCTGAAGTTCAATACAGGCTCAGATGAGAAGTATTCTTTTTCGGTTCTGAAAAGAACAGTAAAATAACTATATAATAATTTCAGTAATGAAACTAAATAGAACAAAAGTCTGATTGCTGACGCAAAACACATGGGATTTTATATGTGTCAGATTTCCCCTAGAGCCACCAGCAATATCACTTAAAGTCCTGCAAGGCCTTTGTAGAGATTTGAGAAGCCCTTGGCCTAGTTTAGTTTATCTGAGCTTGTTTCCAGCCAGCATTAAAGTGAACAGGCTGCTGGAATTGTGCCACTGCCGCTTGGTTGGGTTCGTTAGAGGCGCCAGGCACTCGTGCAGCGTTCCCTGCGCAGGTTCCCTGACGAACAGCAGCAGCTGCGCAGAAATAAACCCTCTAAACACCCCCCCAATCCCCCGTCCCCCCAAAGAAACCCTAAACCCCTACCACACCCAGCCCCTGGCTTCCCCCTGCTGCACTGACAAAGCCCCTTCCCTCCCAGAGGATGAGGGGAAGCACAGCATCCATCTCACTGAGTCTCTCACTCACACACTCACTCACTCTCTCTCTCTCACACACACACACACACACCACATCCTAAATGCATCAGGAGATCTCGCTACATTGCCTGACCTGTTGAAATTTTCAGTACTTTCACAATATACTCCTAATGTTCTGCTTGGCTCTCATTTCATCACAAGTTCTGCAGATGTTTCTACATCTTTTCTTATCTGTATCCTACGCCAGCTCATAGTTGCTTTATAGTGAAGATGCATTCAGTTGTGGTGGTGGTGACACAGTGACTAATATACTAAGCAGTATATTTTAGTTATACTTTAGTGAACTAATGGTATGGAATCAAAATCTGCCAGTCTTCTTCCCAGCTGACGCTCACTCCTAGCAATTAATTCTGATTTTATTTTTAACTTGCTGGTCTGATTACAAATGACCCTCAGATTTATAGTGACCAAGAACCCCCAATAGTTCAGTTAGAAAAATTAAAAATGTTGCAAAGCATGACTGAAAGTGAACAGACACCAATTGTGTTCTACTTTATTATTATTATTATTATTATTATTATTATTATTACTATGCATTTTCTTCCTGAATAAAGTTTTGATTCTGATATTATTATCCGGCAAGTCATACTAAATTGTAGCTCCTTTCATTCAGTGTTAACTTAAAAGGAGCCAAAGTAGGAGTCAAAGCAATAAGAAGTCTCAGATCTTTATTATGTCGTGGTGGCATGTAGAATTAAATACATTTGTAATGAAAAGACACAAAATTTACAAACACTAATGGAGAAACTGTTTATGCTGTAGAGGAATGTAAACAATAAAAGAAGAAGAAGACAGTTTTATTTTTGAAAACAGCCAAAGAACTTTACTTGGACCCAATAAATGAGCTCATAGGTTTAACCGTGTAATTAAATTCTAACACTCCAGAATGTATGAAGCCCGATGACCGTGTTCATTGTTTTTATGCCTTTTTCATTATCCATGCTAGTATTCTTAATCAGAATAGTCCTTTAATTTCTGTATGCTGAGATGAAAAGCTTCTAACAGCAAAGCCTTCCAGAGATCCACAGGTAAGCAGCTGAAGACAGGAGTGCCCTTCTGATCTGGACATTTTTTTCCTCCAGTGAAGACCATGCACTAGCTGGTGGTCCGGCCGGTGGTGTTGGGCCAGGGAGGGCCAAACTGGCCCGGCCACCTCCATCCTGCATCCGTCCCCGCCATTTCTTTAAATTACCTGCCACCATTCTTTCCCAGACATTATTCCTGCCTGCCTCCCTAAAAAAGGAATGGGTGGTCATTGTTGCTGTGAAATTGCATTTCGGCTCGAAGGCCAGGTTTTTTTATTTTTTATTTTTTTGGGGGGGCGGGCGGTTTGTACGTTGTATTATCTTTTTCTCCATAGACCCCTCGGCACAAAAGAGCCCCAGCAATTTTTCCCAATCCATAATAGTTTTGTACAACAACAGCGGAGGAGAAGAAAGAAAATCTATTAACTGTCCTCTCTCACCAACAAGGCCTTCAGCTTGAGTACCTGAGGCCCACTGTGAGGAGACTTGACCTCAGGGAGCTAGACTTACGTTTGAAACACAGCTGGCGAGGCTTTGTTTGAGGAAATTACAATTTTTTCCCCTCCCTTTCCTCCCCTCAGTAGGCATCAGAGCCAGCTCCCGCGACATTTTTACTCATTAATTTTTTAAAACACACCACTGAAGTTTGTCAGTGCTGTTTCGTATTTCTCAACACAGCAGGGTTAAGAAGTGAGTTGGTTATGCTTTAGAGTGAGGGGTGCTTTACAGTGCTGTAGTGGCAACTTTTGCCTGGATAATCTAGGTGGGCGTTCACTGAGCTGAATCAGGTCATGGCAGGGAAACACCCAGACTGTGATTTTATTCAAATGGACACAGAAAATAAACAGCTGTTGATGCTCCCTAATAAAAGTAAATAACAGGTATTTGTCTAAAGTGGAAGAAACTTTAGTTTGTGTTAAAATCACAGCAGTGAGAGTGACAGTGAGAGTGTGTTATGGCTACACAATATGTTGTATGCTAATTGTTATCACAGTGAGGCTGCAGTATCCAAATGAGCCTCTAACCAATCACAGTGTTTCTGACAGGACAACCAATCACAATTCCACTTGAGTTACTGGATGTATGTACTAAAGTTTATGATTCATAATTCACCTGAATTCATTTTTACGTAACCTTTTTGTAAACTTGGTTTATCCTTTAGAATAAAAAAGCGATTTCTGGTTA
Source organism: Hydrocynus forskahlii (assembly GCA_037974365.1). NCBI lineage: Eukaryota > Metazoa > Chordata > Actinopteri > Characiformes > Alestidae > Hydrocynus > Hydrocynus forskahlii. Next base: position 25,922,419 of record JBBPCX010000040.1, on the reverse strand, counting down.
GGTTAGGTTGATCCATGTTTGGAAAATGGTAACGAGACATTTTTTTGGTACATAAACCCACAGAAACATCATGGAAAAATGTATTCGAAGGAAAATGTAAAAGATGGATCCTTTAAAACAACCTTGGCAAATCAGTGCCTTTTAATGGTTAAAAACTGGCTAGAATAATGTTGCTCAAGTTGGATTACATGAAAACCTCGATTTATCACAACATCCAGTAACTCACTGTGATTGGTCACCCTGTCAAAAACACTGGTTGGTTAGAGGCTCATCTGCATAATGCAGCTATTGCAAACAGTATTGCCATAAATATTAATAGTTATATATTATGCCATGGTTTCAGAACCTTTACACCCCAAATATATATTTATATATAATAATGTATAAATATACATTTTGTATGTGTTTATCTTTTGTCTTGCAGGTTTTTTCCCCTGTTAAACTCTATTAAACTCTCTTTGTCAGCCATGTCCAAAGCAACTGGAAACTTTCCTAGACTTACTGAATGGTACTGAGAAAAATGTGTGGTTTTAAATAATTACAACGTTGATTTTTATCAATAAGATTGTCCCAGTTTTTGCCACAAAGCTGTAGGCCAATTAATGTAATTAAGAATTAAACATTTTAAAGCACCTTTCCCCTCACAAGTTTTTCAAAAGTTCTGAGTATCATTACAATCAGCATAAGGGGCTTTTGTAGTTTTTAAACTAAAAGATCTCAGTAATGGGTATATTTTTGCGCTACTGTTTCAGCACACTGGGGATTTGGTGAACATTTTTAAATATGTAAATAAACATAAAACATACCTTCTTTATTCTTCTAGTACTAATACATCTTAGAAACTGGGTTCTGGGTTACAGCCAAAAATACAGTATTACAGTGTTCGTATTACATACACACGTCAAGCTGTATGTTGAATTGAATGTACAGGAATTATGCCTGTTGTCCCTGTCGGTATCATGCATGGTGCTGTGTACTTGCTATCTAGGCCAAACTGTGGCCAGCATTGTTTGTGTGTGTGTGTGTGTGTGTGTGTGTGTGTGTGTGTGTGTGTGTGTGTGTGTGTGTGTGTGTGTGTGTGT